>CAUYRT010054142.1:0-52010 GCA_963574885.1 Lepilemur ruficaudatus | reverse complement strand
GGCTCAAGCAATCCTTCTGCCTCAGCCTCCCAAGTAGCTGGGACTACAGGCATGTGCCACCATGCCCGGCTAATTTTTTACATATATTTTTAGTTGTCCAATTAATTTCTTTCTATTTTATAGTAGAGACGGGGTCTCGCTCTTGCTTAGGCTGGTCTTGAACTTCCTGACCTTGAGCTATCCACCCGCCTCGGCCTCCCAGAATGCTAGGATTACAGGCGTGAGCCACCGCGCCCGGCCAACATTTTTTTAACTTTTTATCCTGGAAAATTTCAAACATAACAAAAAGAGAAACTAGTATATTGATTCCCCATGTACTGATCACCCAACAATGATGAATTCATGACCCTCTTCCTCTCAACACAGATTACTATGAAGCAAATTCCAGACATTATTTCATCCATAAATATCAGTATTTATCTCTAAACAATAAAGACTTTTTAAACATAACCACAATACTATTAACACACCTAAAAATAATAATTTCCTTAAATTCAGATGCTGCTCTCATGGAAAAAAAATAATTTCTTAATAACATCAAATATCTAGTCAGTCTTCTGATTTTCACTGTTGTTTTATATACACATAGTTTGCTAACAGTTTTATTTGAAATCAAAATCCAGTTTAGGATCAATCATTGTAATTGGTTGATACAGCTCTTAAGTCTTAGTCATATAATAGATTTCTCCTCCTCCTTTTTTCCTTTGAATTTTTCAAGTACTACTATGCAGAGAAATCCTTTGAAATTTATTTGTTGAACTGTTGAACTGTATTGTGCAGATTTTTCGAAAGTCTAGATCTATACTGTTCCATAGAAATAAAGTGCAAGCCACATATGTAATTAAAATTTTTGTAGTAGCCACATTTAAAAAATAAAAAGGAAATAGATAAAATTTATTTTAATAATATTATTTAACTCAGTATACTCATGTGTCACTTAATGACAGAGATATGTTCTGAAAAATGCGTCCTTAGGCGATTTCATAGTTGTACAAACATCATGGAGTGTACTTACACAAACCTAGATGGTTTAGCTTACTACCCACCTAGCCTATTGCTTCTGGGGTACAGACCTGTACAGCATGTTACTATACCGAATACTGTAGGCAATTTCATTATAACACAATGGTAAGTATTTGTATATCTAAAAATATCTAAACATAGAAAAGGTACGGTTAAAATGTAGTATTATAATCTTATGGGACCACATTGTATATGTGGTCCGCCATTGACCGAAACATCATTATGTGTACGTGACTATATATCCAAATATTATCATCTCAAGATGTAGTTAATGAAAAATTATTAATAAGACATTATACATGTTTTATATTAAGTATTAGAAATCCAAGGTATATTTTATACTTACAGCACATCTCAATTTGGGTTAACCACATTTCAAATGCTCAATAGCTACATGTGGCTAGTGGCTGCCTATTTAGCAGGGCAGTTCTAGATTTTCAGATTGTATCCCTGTAGTATCATGTAGCATGTTCTTTTTTTTCTTATATTTAGATTTTCATTTTTTAAACAAAATACTGTGAATGTCAACATTGAAACTAAACACATTTGATAATTTTTTATAAATGAAATTGTGAGTCCCTTTAAGGATTAAAAACTTTCTATTCATATTTTAGTGCTGCTCCAGAGGAATATAATACAGTTGTACAGAAGCCAAGACAAATTCTATGTCAGTTCATTGACCGAATACTTACAGATGTGAATGTTGGTAAGAAACCAATTATGTCTTATATAAACTGGATAAATTAGACTGTTTTCTTTTCCATATATATAGCATTATACTAGCATTTTTCTCCATATAGTTTTAGATGTAGAGTTATTTGTGATAGTTACTATTTTTAAGCAAGTTTGTTAATCAATATTGCTTGTTGCTTGTTATAAAATGTGATTTACACTTTTAAAATAATTCTGTCTTCCTCTTTATTATCTAGATTTTCTACTGCTTGCAATGATATTATACTTAAAAAAGTATTTGGCCAGTTCCAATCATGAGGATCCTATTTTAGTCAGGTCTTGTGCCAGTGGTAGAGATATAGCAAATGCCACAAAAAAACTCTTTAAATAAGCGTTTGTGCCTTTGCCTGTAGGAGGTAATAGGATCCTGTGAGTTATTGAATCAACTATTTGCCTGTTTGTGCCAATCTAATAGACAAAATATTGCCAACTGGTGTCACATCTTTCATATCTGTTGAATTTACATGGAAGGGGTAATATAGAGTGGCATATGGCTCAGTGTTTATAATTATGATTCCGAATTTGGCATAGACAGATTTTATGCCTTATAGCCATTTAGCTTTCTTTTTCTTTTTCTTTTTTCTTTTTTGGAGACAAGGTCTCAAATGGCATTATCAGACCTCACCACGATCCTTCTTCCTCAGCATCCCAAGCAGCTGGGGCTACAGGCACACGCCACCACAGTTGGCTAATTTCTGTAGAGACAGGATCTCACTATGTTGCTCAGGCTGGTCTGGAACTCCAGGCCTCAAGCGGTTGTCCTGCCTCAGCTTGCCGTAGTGCTAAGATTAGAGGAATGAACCACCATGCCTGACCCTAGATTTCTTTTTCAATCAGTACAATTACAAGTTGTTGAAAAATAAGAAAGGACTACTGAATACTTGCAAAATGTATCTTCATATGGTACTCTCTCTGTTTGGACTACTTGCCCTTTCCCTCTCTGCTTGACCAAGTCCTTATCTAGGATTAAGTTCTTTCACAGTGTCTTCCGGACACCTATTTTTCCTTATTCTGGATTAGTGCAGTTACCATATTTTATTATAATTAATAGTTTATTTGTTCAACTCCCTCACCACATTGTGAGATTCTTTTTTTTAATACTCAGATTTTAGCACAGTGCCTGGTATATTGTAGGCCTAAAGTACGTGTTTGGTGAATGGATGTACATATAATATTAATAGGTGAATACAAATGATTTTTAAACATTTAAAATTAGATAAGATTGTAGTGTTTAGCCCCATCAATTTAGCATGAGCACTGTGCTGGACATAATTCTGGTCACCAAAGTCTGGCTTCTTAACAAAAGCACTGTTTTTTAATTTGTTATGAGTCCTTAAAATGAAATCTATTATTGTTTTAGTTGCTCTAGAACTTGTAAAGAAAACTGACTCTCAGCCAACTTCTGTGATGTTGCTTGACTTCATTCAGCATATTATGAAATCCTCCCCACTTATGTTTGTAAATGTGAGTGGAAACCATGGGCAAAATGAGGCCAAAGGCAGTTGTATTGGTAAGTGCTGGTATTCATGCATTCATTTGCAGTCTCTTTTGTGAAATCCACCTCTTCTTCTCTTCTGAAATATCACTTATACATGATTATACTTCTTTGGGTCAACTTTGCTATAAATTTGGGGAGTCAAATGGTAATGGTTATTTTTATTCCATGTATTCTTATTCTTTTTTTGTTTGTTTGTTTTTGAGACATTCTTACTCTGTTGCTCAGGCTGGAGTGCAGTGACACAATCATAGCTTACTGCAACCTCCAGGTCCCTGGTGTGAGTGATCCTCCTGGCTCAACCTCCCAAGTAACTAGGACTACAGATGTGTATGCCACCGTGCCCAGCCTATTTTCTAAAAATTTTTTGTAGAGATAGGGTCTCACTGTGTTGTCCAAGCTTGTCTTGAACTCCTGGCCTCAAGCTATCCCCCTGCCTCCCAAAGTGCTAGGATAAGAAGTGTGAGCCACTACGCCTGGCCAGTTTTCTTTCTATTATTATGTACTGGGTATTTAGAATAGAAGAGAAGTAATCAAATTTGTTTATTTGCCATTGAACACTTTGACACAGTTTTCTTTTTTCTGTTTTTGGTAATCTCTTTCTTTGAGATCAGATATTGGCAAACTACAGCTTATAGGCCAGCTGCCTAGTTTTGTAAACAAAGTTTTATTGAAACACAGCCAGGCTCATTCATTTACTAATTGTCTGTAACTACTACAAAGGCAACTTGGGCACTCAAGCCAAAAATATTTACTATCTGGCCCTTTAAGAAAAAATTTACTGACCCCTGTTGTATATGTTGAAGCTTTTTTCTAGGCTTATTCCTTATTGCTTCTACTACTTTTGTCCCTTTTTTGGTCTCTTTATAAAGAGATGCAAAGCAAACATTTTTTCCTTTGTAATGGATAAAGTATTTAAAAATTTTTTGCTTGAAATTCAAGACCTAACTTTGATAGCATGTCCCCCAAGAGGTCTTTCCTGACCACTGTTTCTGATTGCCTAGGGCTAACTTGGTCACTCCTCCTTTATGCCCTCTTAGTACTAAGTCTTCTGTATTTCTTCTATATATTTTTTTTATTTTATTTTTATTTTTTTGAGACAGAGTCTCACTCTGCTGCCGGGCTAGAGTGAGTGCCGTGGCATCAGCCTAGCTCACAGCAACCTCAAACTCCTGGGCTCCAGCAATTCTTCTGCCTCAGCCTCCCAAGTAGCTGGGACTACAGGCATGCGCCACCATGCCCGGCTAATTTTTTCTGTATATTTTTAGTTGGCCAATTAATTTCTTTCTATTTATAGTAGAGACAGGGTCTCGCTCTTGCTCAGGCTGGTTTCGAACTCCTGACCTTGAGCGATCCGCCTGCCTCAGCCTCCCAGAGTGCTAGGATTACAGGCGTGAGCCATCGTGCCCGGCCAGTATTATTCTTATATCTTAAGCTGTCTTTTGGTATATCTGGACTTCTATCTTGAACATTGTTATTTGTATATGATGGAATTCCCAGGAATAGAACCTTGTTTTGCTTTGCCTTTGAAAAATCACATACCTGCTCACACCACCAAATAAATAAATCCCACTCTGTCATCCACTGATCATGGCATGATTCAATCAGTCTTACTGTATTATTCAGTCAATAAAATGATTGATGGCATATGATTCAGGACATCTTGTTCTTAGGTGGATTCATTGTATTTCCTCACTTCAGTATATCTAACCTTCACTTTTATCTTTCTATCGTATTTCTACCATAGAATATCATATAATTGACTTCTTGCAAAATATTTTTTAGAAGGTATGTTTGTTCTAAAGTCTCCTTAGAAAGTAGCTCAAGGTTTAGCACCTCAGGGTTTTTATAGAGAATCTGTGCATCTTTTTAGAGTTTAGAAAGATCTAAACTTTTGTTCTTACTACTTACCACCAAAGTTAAGTAAATTTTCAGACAACACAAAGATTTTTTAAGAGAATTGGGGACAGAATAGTTGCTTGGGAAGGGTTTATGTTGGAGCAGATGTTTGGGGGATGGAAAGCAAAGGAATAAAGAAGCAGTAGGAGAAGCTAAGGACCTGCTGCTCACCACGCTATTTTGGTGAGCATGGTTCTCATGAGAACATCTGATATCTAGATAATACTATTTTTCTGTGGAAAGCAGCCCTCAAAATTTCCAGGCACTCATATCAAATCATCATTTGAAAGAAGGAGGATTTGATGTAGCATCTCTAACAGCTTCTTTTGTAGTCTGTAGCTTATCACTGCCTCTAAACATGTGGGGTGTTTTTTACCCTCAATGTTTCCTGCTCTTCCTTCCCAGAAAGCTTCTGCCTCTCTACTTTAACGATCCTTTCCATTTTTCAAGAACTTTTCATGTACTATCCTCTCCAATGAGCCTTTCCCATTCATCCCGGTCCTGATTAATCTTTCTGCTAAACTATATGACTTATTGCTCATAGGGCTCCCTGGCTAATTAATCATATACTATTATATTGCTCAAACTGTTTTCTTCCATTATTATTTAACTTTTCAGGCATACATATTATCTTTCTACCTAAGAGACGTGTTGAAAAAGTAATTTTACAAGGCCAATTCAATTTAATGCACTGGAGACTATACAATGCTTGTGTTAGTGACATACGATTTGGTTGAGCAGGTGTGGCAGCCCCACCTGTAAACAGAATTGCTTGTAGCTCTTCATGAGTTGGAGTATCCTTAATGAAAATGGCCTTGTAGTTTGATTTTTCAATGTGAAATTGCTTCTGATGGTATAATTCCCCACCTGTTTACTCAGACTGATGGAAAAAAAGGATGTTTTTATCTAACAAACAGTATCAACATTTTGGGTGGAGGTTTGGTGATGTTATATAAAAAGGGACATCCAGATGGGGTCCTGCATTTTGGGAAAAGCTGGAGTTAAGCAGGGGGTGGCTCCTAGGTATTTGGGAAATGCTTACCAGGGCTCTCCAGGGCTTCCTATACTTACCCTGCCCTTGAAAAGGAGATTGTTTGCCAGCCTTTCAATGAAGAACTATTCAGGGAGTAAAACAAGTTATAGAGTGGGAAAAATCTACAGTTTGTGATCCAAAGATATCATTCAATTAGCTTCCTAAATTCTAAAGGCTAGAACACATGGGCGTTGATGTGAAGGGTAAAACAAAATGAGAAAATAACCCTGAAGTGCAGAGAAGTGTGAAGCAGTTTGGGAAAAAAAATTCCAGGAATATGATTTCTGATTGGCAGATAAGCCATAATGGAGGAATTATTACAGACAAAACACACAAACTAAACGAAAGTCCTTTAATTGTTTAATTATCATCAAAATGTTTATCCCAATAGGACACATATAAATCTATTAATTATTTAGAAAAAGCACAATAATGTGCTCTAATATTTACAGTGATTATTTGTCCTATAATAAGGTCTGTTCCTTAAGCACACATTAAACATTTGCTTTGTTTCAGCCCTTAATGATTTCTGAAAGCCTCCATCCTCACATTAGAGCCACACACTGGGCACCACATGAAAGGAGAACTCAGGCGCTCTTGCTCTTCACAGCCTTAGTTCTGAACCATTGATCTTGACCCATTTTTTTGTGCTGCATTCCAGCTTGCTTTTGATCATGTAAGCCTCAGCCCTCATTGCTCATTCTCTTCTTTCTAGCATCACCTTTCCTCACCCTATATTCTTGATGTATCGCACTATCTTCCCAAGTTCTCCCCCCAGTAATACTAACTCCACTGCCGCAGGTAAATCCTCCTGTTATGACCAGGTTTCCCGAAGCCCTGGCTCAGTGCTATGCCCTCCGGTCTCCTGTAACTTCTCCTGCTCCCCCTCCAGCTAGCACCCCCCTCAGCTTATCTCAGCTTCAACATGGGCACCGGGAACATTGCTATATAGGATACAACTCTGCATTTCCCTGTGATGAGGACAGTGTCCTATTCTTACCCGTACCCACCATAGTACATATCAAAAATTGGATGCATGTTTTATGCCACATTCACAGACTAGAGAAACCTCAGGAAGACAGGGGCAAATGGAGTTGTAGAAGTGGAAGGTGGGTGAAAATTCAAACTTCTGATTTCCCACTTTCACATCAGCGTAGGCTTGCTGTTAAGTCTTAGCCAAATGGCTTTTAGATGTGAGAATGAACTGGTCATGGCATACTATGAAGAGGAGAAGCTGCAGCAGGTTACCCTAGGTTCAACAGGTTCTCAGGCACGGTCAGACAGTGGCCTAACTCCTCTCATCTTGAGTGATGGAGCCACACTCAAGCATCACAGCCTCTGCTCAGCTCAGCTCTTCCCTCACTTAGCCACCTGCTAACTGAACCAATACAGAAGAGACCCTCTTGGCTCCCCAGCACCAGATTTCTTTTCTAAAGATAATTTTGTTCAGCAGCCAGGTTGAATGAGAAGATATCAATTATTCTACCATTTAATTTTTTTTCACCCAATATGTTATAACTGCTTGCAGCTCTCATAGCATCTTCATAGTCAATTTCTTCATTGTTTCATGTTCAGCCAAGAAGAGAAAGAGGGAAAATCAACAAAATTATTTGCATCATGGAGGCTTGTACAGGGTAAAATTAAAGACCCAGGCAGATTGAGACATGAATACCTTGCTGTCAAGAGCAGCATTGAAGTTTGTCACTTGTGGAGATTTGGAGGTTACTTAGGTAAGTAGTGTGAGCTTAGTCTACAAACTCAGCAGTATGGAAATATTGCATTTTTCACCCTAAGGTTAAACTTAATAAGAATCTCAAGCCACCATTTTGTCATGCTGGTGAGACATTTAACCTCAGTCATTCTGGGGGCTTTCTGCCCTAGGAACCCATTACATGTTACACATTACAAAGTTTATTTCTGGTCTTTGGTCATCTGCCTACTCAAAGTTCTTACCTAGTCCCAATGCCACAATAAACTATGAAAAAACATCAAGAAATAAATAACTTAGAGCTGAACAAGGTCATGCCTCAAAATGTAATGCATGTCATATTGGGAATATGTCCAAATATATGATAGCCTGCTATATATGACCTTTTGTGCTCCTACCTAGTTCCAAAAAGTGTAAAGGCTTTGAGAAGAGGCTTATGGTAAAAAATTGAACTATTATTGACAGTTCTTAAATTCTATGATTTTGTTATCTTTGTTAGTTTAGCAGGATAAAATAATCATTAAGCAAGAAGTTCCAGCCATTGAGAGTTTACTCATAAATCAAATTAGTGTATATGTTTACATATAGTTCAGGAATTTGCTGATATTGAATTTAGGATAGTCATACCCTTGGAAGTAACTTTGACTCTTTGGGGAAGAACTCATCTTGGCTATTTATTTATGTCATTTATTTTCTTCAAGTGGAGAGAGAACTTTTTGAATAGAAGACTCACCATGTCTACAGATTTTGGAATTTCTTCAACATCCCAGGGCTGAGCCATAGTAAGGGTTTAATGAATACTTAAGAAATAAATTGAGGTCAAAAACATTATATTTAAGATATGTGTATTAGTGAATTTGATTATTTTGTCTCAACTCATATTTAACTTACATATGTACCCTAATTCAAACAAAGCCAAATGGGAACACATTTGTAAACCCAAAAGTGTTATCTCACCATAGAAATTTTGCTTTCTTTACCTTCTTTCTAAGTGCAAACTTGCTCATATTTTGAATGACTCCACATCTCCTAATGTGGAAAAATGCTTTTCAGAGATTTAAGGGGGAAATGATTGAAAATATCTCAAACCACAATATCAAGGTACCCAGATTAGTCAAGGAGTCTCTGCCAGGCATCAACTGGGGACTGGTAAACAGAACCAGGGGAAGCAAATAGGAAACAGTGTTCGATTTGAAGTTTAGCTGAATTATAGTAAAATCCTTTCTTTTATCTATGATTCATCCTCTTGGAGGTAGCTCTTTTCTCTAAAACTTATCAATCTCACCTATGGATTTTGTTAAGAGTGTCTCTGAATCATCACACCATAGGGCAACTGGAGAATTTAGAGTGCCCAGACCTGGAAATCTGGAGAGTCATTGTCAATTTATTAATCCCTTAAGGGAATCATGCATATATTGACCACAGGACTCAGAACAGCATGTTCTGCCGAAATGTTTTCCTATGTCCTCGCTAGTGGGACAGTGTGAAGGCCCATCAGGTCTTGCATGAGAACTAAAATTTTCAAACCAGAAAGCAGGTGAGGTATTGAGAACTAGAGATAAAATTGAGGCTAGGCATGAATAAGGGCTAGGAAACCTCATCTAAATTTAACAGGATGCATTTTGCAAACTTTACTTTGTCTCTACTTCCATGCTTTACAGTCTAAGCCTGTGTCCCACATTCATTGATCCTCAGAGGAACAGATCTAGTGTTTAAAAGCCTTAAGGAAGAGCCTTCCTGAGTACTAGGATTAGCCACTTTAAGACACGAAATAGGCCTATATTAGCATAACACATCCACTTCCTCCCCCATTCTAGACCCTCAGAAAGTCTGTGTTATCCTAGAGAGAAGCCAAGAAAAGGACAAATATTAGTAGTGTGAGGAAAAAAAAATTGGGGCTACATTAGCCCAGAAGATGGATAGGAGCAGAATGAGAGCTACCGTTAGGGGAAGAAAATCAGAAATTTGGTTTTCTTTTCCTAAAATAAGAAGAGAAGACAATTACTGTGGACCTGGTTGGCAGGCTTGCTTTGACATACTAATTCAGGCTGAGCCTCACTCCTCACTCAACCTGAAGAGTTTAGGGGAAACAGGATTGTTGCTTGAGGGGAAATCAAAGCCCTGTTTTCTTAATCCCCCTAGGACTACTCCCTGTGGAACTCCCTAATTCAGAATTTGCTTTAGGCATTTCACCCCACCAGTACACAGCCTGGGGCACAGCTCTACTGATAGGCTTTGGGCAGTGGGCTGCAGTGGGAGGAAGACTCCCTTAGGAGGGCTGGGGCCAGCAAATAAGAACAGCTCTGCCTTAGACCATGATAGAAATCTGTTGTAAGAGACCCTGATGAGCATTTTCTCACATAACAGTTTAAATGCACTAAGAAATAAGGAACGTTTGGTAGAAAATGGGAAAAGTTCTTGTTAATTTATTTTGCTGCCTGTCAACCCCCTACCCATCTACACAATAATTGGCTTTGGCAACGTCCTCACAGGCGCACTAAGGAGGTCCCTAATCTTCTAGGTCATGAACTCCTTTGAGAATATGTTTGAATTTGTGAACTTTTGGATGTGGGAGGGGCAAATGATATAAGACAGAATCAAATGTGCACCAATATTTGCATTCAATTTCAGTGGGTTAATAAAAAATTTTGAAACCCATTCCTGAATACTTTAAATGTTCTTGATTGTGAGGTTAAGACTTCCAATCTAGAAATACACAAGTCCATTGATTGTATTCAAGTGTTTAAAATAAAATCAATCAGCATGCAGAGATTATGGGGCAGTACAGTCTAATGGTTAAGTTTGTGGAGCCATCGTATAAAGCAAGTATTTTGCAAGAGTTTGTGGTTACTCTTCCCTGCACACAGTTATGCTGTATGTGCTTAATATCCTTGTACCTATTATCTGCCCATCTCTGGCAAACCTGAAAGAAATGAAAAAAGATTATTCCACTATGTGGTTTCTGAAATTAAAGGATTTACAGCGTAAAGTGAGGGAAATAATATCAATGAACAGATTAAATGATGTAACAAGACAGTAAGTGACTAGGTATTCAACTCAAGGTAGTACAACAAATATGTGCAGAGAGAGGACACCTCAACTGGGTGGGGAAGATTGAGACTTCACCAGTACCCTCGGTAGTGAATAGGATTTTAGGAGAAGAGAACAAAGAATAAAAAATAGGAAGACACACATGGAAAGATGCTAAGGTGAGAATCAAGCAGCCTACGGAATCTTCTTAACCAAATTAATGAGTAGGGCATTGTAGGGTAGTGGTAAGTAAGCCTGGCAAAGTAGAGATACCACAGAGAGATTCTTATTGTTTGGTTGAACTAATCATAAAGAACCCTGTAAGCTAGCCCAAGGATCTCATATCTAAAGGATATGAGAGAACTATTTCAGGTTTCCAACAAGGACCAACCTACAGTTCAATCTACTATAGCACTCAGTACCGATGAATGATCATGAATCGAGGAAGATATGGCTAAGGGAAATTTTTTAAAAAGTGAAATTGTGTCTCATTTAGGTTGAGAGCCATAGATACTTGGAAAGTTCAAACAAGAGTATTCAACGTATTTCTTGTGCTTAAAATGATTAATCAGTAATGATATTAATAAGTCTGGAGAGCTCTCACTGGAATGGAAGGTACATCCCGTAGCCTCACAATTGGGATGAAAATTGGACTCAATAATAACACAGGAAAGGAGAAATTAAATGTTATAAGCTTGATAGAAATGAGACAGCATGGGCAATGAGAGTTGAAGAGCAAAAGGAGGAAATTTAATAAGGGTAATGTAATAAGCTCTCTTGTCTGGCAGACACTGAAGGAGATGATTCCCCCACCCAAAGGAGAAAGGATGACAGGAATGTCTAGAGAGACTGATTATTCAAGGGATGTTCAGAATGATGTCCTAGATGAGCTGACTACAATGGCAAAAAACACCAGGGCTGAGATACTGATGATACCCGCCAATACAGCTCTCCCAGCATCCAGTACATCTGAACTGCAACTGCATCTCTTTTTAAGTATTTTTAATATCAACACTGATGAACAAGCAGATCTTTCCCATTGTACCATCCATGGCATCGCTCAATCAAAGAATTACCTTAGCTCTGAATTACCTTAGCTTTGATTCAGAAACTGAATAATTTACCTCCTAAAAATCCATCCATTAGGCAGTGGCTTTATCTTAACCCATTTCCACTAAGGTTTCCCGAAAGTTTTTGTATGTTTAAAAACAGAACTGAATCAAAACAGGCTAGCACAAACCAGCCAAACATGTATTAGCTCCTCATACATGTTTCTACCACTACATATTTTGAGACAAACCACTTTTATTCAATGATTTTGCTCTTTATAATAACTCTAGGAAGTCTTTAAATCAGAAATTATTGTCTGTTATATAGATGAGGAAATTGAAGTAAAATACGGTAAGTGGGTTATCTAAGGTTGATTGTGAAGTGGAACTTGAGTCCTGATTCAGAGTTCTTCTCTAATACCTTTCTGTTTTATCTAAGATTAGTAAAGAAAGCAATAAGTATTCTTTTCCCCTCATATCTCAGAACAGGCCAGAGAGCAGAGCTTTACACTGCTAGCCATGTAGAATAAAGTGCTGTTGGTGTAAAATCTGATTCTGGCATAAAGCTTTACAGAGACATTTTGCATAACAAAGTCATCCTTGTGTCCCAGGAGGAATGCTCTACAGTAATAGCATTTTGTTGATCTGGTCATAACAAATAATCTACAATTAATAACAGTACACAACAAATGCTTTCTCTCTTGGCTATTCATAAAACATATAGTCTCCATAATAAAAGACTGATTGGTTTATTTCTTAATCGTTGTTTAATTATTGCTTTAAAAAAAGCATTCAATGGAGAAGTGTATTTTGCAGAACTGTATGTGAGAGAGAGCTCTAGCTCTGCACCAGCCAGCTCTCCTGAATTTGGTTTCTGCTCTCAAACATTGCTGGTAAACTTTCCTTATCTTTCCTGTCTTCCATCAATCACCATTCAGCTGCCGCTCTACCAGAAAGATAAAATGCTATGCAAACCCTAGTTATAAGCAACAAATAATCTGGGAAGTGGGAAGGAATTGAGGATTTAATTGTATCAGAAGACATCTTTTTATTTCTGAGGTCACCTCATTCACTCAAATTCATTCACTTATATATTCAAACTGATTTGAACTTCATGCACTTGAATTCACATTTGAGTGCTGTATAAATATTTGATGGATTTTTTGTTTTGGGCTCTAGCTTATGTCAAAGTTAAATGTGGTTTATAGAAAATAAATTACAAGACTAAATAATTTGGATTTTTTGCAGTGTTTGCTCTAATAAAGTATGATTGGTACCTCTTTCCACTATACACTCTTATTTACAATCGGAAAGAAAGGCAGTTAATCCTTTCCTCTTGCAATATCTAGAAATATTTTTGAATGATGTTTATGAATTTTCCCTTTTAATAAGCTTTCTGCAAAGTTTCCTAACTCTTTGATCATTGTCTTGTATAACTTTGTGTATATATATATATATATATATATAACTGTATGTACACATATATATGTGTGTATGCATATGGTTTTCTTGTAATGCATTTGGATTAAAATAATAACAAGTAGGATCTTGCTGGGGAAGGGATAGACTCTAAAGTGTAGTCACCTTTAATTCAGTGGGGAGGTTCTAAATTGGTTTCAATTTGGCTTCAGAAGCAGGTGTAATTACAGCCTCCACGTGAAAGTGGCAATCCCAAATTCAAAATTAGAACAATGATAATACTCAAGGCTATACTCACTGAGAGTGCTCAGCCTACATTAAATCCTGGGCTAAAAGATTGGCCCGTATCACCTTAATGGTTCTTCTTAACATCTATAGGTGCCATTATTACTTTATTGTGAAGAATTAAAGAAAAAGCAGGCTGAGAGTACTTGACTAGAACTTAATAAAACTAGGATTCAAATCCAGATTTTTTCTACTCTAAGTTCTGTTTTTAAACATACAAAAACTTTCGGAAAACCTTAGTGGAGATGGGTTAAGATAAAGCCACTGCCTAATGGATGGATTTTTAGGAGGTAAATTATTCAGTTTCTGAATCAAAACAGGCTAGCACAAACCAGATTTGAGCTATGACCTTTTAGGCCAGTGTTTCTCAATTTTTTTTTTCATTATGCACCCCTGCTCCATAGAGCCCTTTTAGACAATTTTTTTCCTAATTACTCACTTCCTGAAATTTTTATTTCATAATATATTAAATTGCTATTGATGTAACACACACACACCATATATATACACACATGTATATACCTGCACTTTATACATACAAAATTAAGACTTTTTTTCTACTCCTAGGAACCAATTTACATCCCTGTTGAGACTGAAAGTTTTGGAGTAATCTAGGTGGTGATAGAAAATAATCTTAATGTTAAAATATTTGGAGCCCCAAGTTATAACAAAAATCTTTAATCTTTATATTTCTGTATTTTAACTATAACTGAAGAATCTTTAGTACTTATAAAAGATAAATACAAATTAATCACATACAGACTTTTGCTTAATTTTTAAACACATTTAATTGACTTTGTTACATTGCTTCATTATCATTGTGTTAAAAGATAAATAAATTACTCGTTAGTACTAAATTTTCTTGAGTAGATGCTACTCTTTAACTCTGACAATTACTTGTAGTGAACACACCGTCTTTATTAGCAGATTTTCAAATATTAGCAGGAAAAAGCAAGTAAAAATGGAGGTCCTAAGTGTAAAGCAACCACTGATAGCCAAGCAAAATTTACATGCAAAAATAAATCACGTACATACATTCAATTTTTGCAAAATAAAAACATAATCTCTTCAATAGTGGTGTGCCAGAAATCAATATGTTTTCTTTTAATATATTTATTGATATTACTTTGATGGTTTTGTCTTCTAAAAGTTCTCATTATTTCTCTTTCTATTACTCTCTTTACAGTTTTAACATATTTGTCAACTGTATTATCTTCATTTCCCTAAAATTCTCTACATTCTCAGAAAGCATCATCATTTTCTCTGCTCTGAATTCGAAGTATTATCTTTTTAAAGTTTTTTTAGGTACAACTTCATGATTTATTTGTTCCCTTACTCTCTTCATTCCCTGCCAAGTGTGCTACTCTGAAGTGGCTCCTCATTCATTTATGTACATATTAGATACCTCCTACCATGTGACAGTGATATCATAGGTCCAGGGGATAGCAGAATGCACAAGTCAGGTGTGATCCCTGAACATAAGACATGCATGGTAGAATTGAAGAATGCCAATAAATGATACTCAGACATGAATTTGAAATGACTCATCACGTAGAAGTCAAGCTACCCTTCTCTCCCTATCTGTATGCCATTAAAAAATCCATTTAACTTCTCCCCACCTCAGTTTCCTCTTATATTAAATACTTCTAATAGTAGTATCATTAAAACAATGGTTATTATTAAAATTATTATACAGTAGTGATAATAACAATAGCAGCTAACATTTATGAGATGTTGTTTGCTACATGTCAGATACTATTTTCATTTAAGCAACCCAGGAATTCTGGAGCTGTCTATAATTATTATCTAAATTTTATAGATGGAGTCAAAGCAAAGAAAATGTGGTTCTCCTGAGAGGTAAAGAGGTAGGAAAGAACTGAGAAAGAGAAGATTTGAGCACAGTCTTGAGTTGAGAACCCATGGCCTTAGCTATTGCACCATGTATAGCAGAATAGATGTCCCCTAAATGTTCCTCCAAACTCAACTACTTTCTGGTTCTGTGATTTATCATTATTTCATCCAGGTTTGGCTCAGTGCTACAGAACACCTTCTCGCATTTAATGATGGTGAGAGGTAAGGCTTTTTTGCAGTGAGACTCTTACACAGAGTAAGGGCAGTGAGACATAACAGCAAGGGGCCACACAACACCTACTACGCTACTGTTATTTTTTTGTCTTTTTTATAATCATGCTTTGTGTGATTTGTTCTTTCTTTTGTTTTTAACTGCTTTTGCTTTCCCAAATGTTTTTCATTTTATTAATCCAACATGATTGGCAATTAGCCTTTCCCAAAAATTGGGGAGGACTTTATATTTATATTTATATTTATATTTATATTTATAGAGAGAGAGGGAAATAACCACAAAGACAACAGAAATTCACAAAGAGACCAATACACAAATGTTAAAGAGAAGAAACATCTAGAGGGAATGCAAAGATCAAGAAACAAACCTTGTGTTAACATGCATAAACATTTGGGATGGTAATTATTTTGGACAGATATTGAAAGTCTTGGTGCAATTGCTTCCTTATAAACACGTAAGTTCCTCATGGTATCTAACTAATGTGTTGAATAGACCCAAAGGCTGAAGTTCCCTCTTATTGTCATCCAAAATTTCATACAAATGGATTTTCTGTCTTTTCCTGAATTAACTAAATTTAGTACTTGATTTGATGTCAGGAAGACCCCATAGTCTCTACCGTCTCAGGGTTTCTGGTCTAAAATATATCTTATTAACGTAAGAAAAATCATATGTAGGCATAAAGCATCTTTTCTGCCTTAATCAAAGGAGTTCAACACTATTCAATTATTAAAGTAGCTTTATTGAGTGTCTACCGTATCCCCTGCTCTATGCAGAATGAAATACCAAGACTGTTTTGCTGGATGCAGTAAAGTGTTCTTTGCCTTTGAAGAGAGGGCAGTTCTCCTCTGGCAAAGTCTACTCTTTGCATGTGGGATACGCTACAAAGTGAGCTGTGCTTTTTCTTTTTCAACCAACCTGGGGCAAAACCAGAACACAACACATTTAGATTTGTGTAAACTTTTTGCTCCTGCTTCTTCAGTAAGGAGTGAGAGTTTCAGCTGGAATGTGAGCTACTCTAATTCCCAACCTTTTAAACCAACCACCAGATGATAACCACTCACAACAGATATTGACTTTCTATACATAAGGATTCATTTTATGTGCAAAACATTTCACAGTGTTCTAGCCACAGCTCACTGGATCTTATTCCAGAGAGCATCTGTGGGGCCACTAGCTGGGTTTTCTTAAACAAACAGCATTAGGTATCCCTTACTTGGTTTTGCAGATTTCTTAAAGAAAGAATGCAAGACTTGAAATGCTTGTGTGCCATCATTGACAATAATATCAAATATACAGGGTATGAGAAGGTCAACGGTAGGGGTCTATTTTCTTCTGAGATTCATAGAGATTGAATGGAGAAATTTAAGTTTCCCAAAAGGTAATCTTTCTAATACCTAGAATAGAATCTTTAGTTAAGTAAGTCTGGGAATAATACATACTGTATATCCCTCTTAGGAATTTACAACACACTCCAACATATTAAAGGTTCTGTACACTCCTGTAGTAAAGGAACCTACTTCATTATGTGTAAGACAGAATTTTCTCAGTGAATTTGAATTTTTTTCCTTTGTAACACGTAATACCAACAAAGGGAATTACTGCCCTGTAGAACTATAGGACACAAGGACATCATGGGAACAACTGGGATTAGGAGTTTAGCTTCTGCCCTAAAAACCAGCTCTGTGACCTTGAGCAAAGTTTCACTCCTCAGACCCAGTTTACTTATTTGCCAAATTCGGGTAAAAATATCTACCATGTCAGATAAGATACAGAATTTGCATAAAGAGCAATTACTGAAGAGCTGCGAAAGCACATTAAAGTTGAAGAGCAATGTCTATATGTTCACAACTTTTATATCCCCAGGTCTTGGCTTCCGCACAATTTTAAATATATCACTGAAGATTTCTTCTGCTGTTTGTAACCCTCATCTTCATAGCAAAACATTTACTAAAATAATAGTTTACAGCTGGCTAGGTCCTGCAGACTGCACTTAAGTAACTTAGCCAGGATCTGTCCTGTTTTTGCAAAATTTACACTGCTATTGATGTAAATAAATCCAGAAATATAAACTGAATGTATATTTAGTTGAACATTATATAAGATTTATTCCCAAATAGTGGTGGTTGAGTAAAACATAGTACTTTGTGACACTGATCTGAGGAAAGAACTTACTCCTTTTAATTACGTAACTGTTTTATATGTTCCTTTTATGGTATGAAGCTCTGATGTTTGGAAAAAGAAAACAAGTTTTTGGCAAATCAAGATTTATGACGTAATAGGCAGCTATACTGTATCAATCGATACACAGGGCTCTAAAAAGAAAACTATTGGCAACTTCCCATGTTGATTCTTACCATTTTTTCTTAAACAAGTGTAATGACTGATGTTACTTCGTAGATTAGGGTTCTAAGGATTGCATTGCAAATTACTATGCCTGTTATCGAGTCAGTTGTCAACAGGTCAACAGAAGTGCCTGATTATAGACCAAATACCCTGGATCTCGACTCTACTATTTGATCAACTCACAGAGTTAGTAACAAACGTTTCTGGTTAGTTGATCTTTCCTTCAATCAAAACAAACAAAAAATCTAATTTTAACAACAAAGCATAAACATTTGCCAGACAGTATGTTAACACACACAATATACAACTAAACCGTTATGTGTATGCTTGCTCTGTTCTCTCACTAATTGAGAACAATCCTCAAACAGTGCTTAATCTGACTGATTCACTCTAAAATTTGAATTAAGTTCCCTACCTCTAAATTTGTAAGATTTCTATAGTTCCTCTACTTTATAGTTTTTTGATGCCCAGGCCTTTGGGGAGCCCAATTTAGAGCAAATATTTGCTTTCTATAGATAAAGAAAGCAATGTCTATTTAAGCAATATTCTTGAGGTCGCCCCTTGTTGTCTCTGTCTTTTTAAAATGAGGCTGCTCTAAGACCTTCTTGGATCCTGGACACTTTTTCTTTTGGAGATATTACCACTCATCCTACCAAACACCCGCATCAAACACTACATTTATTAATACATGAGTTAAGATATAGTTGATTAGTTGAAGTTTTGGTATGCTTTATAGATACCATAAAATGTAACTCTAATTTTTTTTTGTTTGTTTTAGATCTATATCTATAGTTTTGGGTCTCAAGGCATCATTTTTGTAGATTTTTAGAACTTTATCGGTTTTAGGCACTCTAATAGATCCTAAATGGTAAAAAAAAAAAAAAAAAAATACTTTTTCCTAAACCACCCAAGCATTCTCTCTTTTGCCCTTCTCTCCCACTCTCAGCCAGTATGTTTAGCAAAATCCACCTATTTTTAGGGGCAAACTCAAGCCCCATTTATCTCACAGATTTCTTCCATCTCTGGACTTCAAATCTAAGACTCTATAACTGAACTGAATACTTAAGTATATCCAGTGCCACCATTTTCCACTACTGTTTCCGGGTGGCGGTCTTGTTTCCTCTCTTAGCCTGTGAATTTTCTGTGTAGAAGAGCTGCATTTCATTCTCCTTGTAGAGAGGGACATATGCTTCAGAGCATGGTGAATACAATTTTAGAAAGCTGTTTTGTATTTGAAAATCTCCTCTGATGTGCTCTGGAGATGCAGTCAGTGCAATGGGCATCCAGAGAAAATGCAGGACCGTGATTGTAGCTATTGCCCCTGGGATGCTTTGCTCCTATTTGCACAAACCAGAAGACAAGGCAGAGAAATGCTGCCTAAGTCTCTATATCATGCAAGTTTTCCAGTTTGCTCTCCCAAATGTGGGGGGTGTAGGAATTAGGACACAGTTACTTACTGATTGCTATGCAGTTGCACGAAGGAGATCATAGAGAACCTGGTAACTACACTTGCTTCCCATCTGACCAGCATCAGAACAGCTGTATTCTTATGTGCTCAGTCTCCTCTCCCCAGCTTCCAGTGGCCCTGAGTTTGCAGGTTGGCTTGGAGAGGTCTTGCTAGAGCACAGGCCTGAGAGTGCTCTCCTGACAGTGACCTCTCATTCCCTCATTCCCTCACCGCTAAGTCCCTAGCCAGGCACCCTCAACCTTTTAGGGGGGCTGTTGACAAAGCCAAGCCTGGGCAACAACTGTGTTGAGTGTGCTTAGAAGTATCAGAGTGGTGACACCAGAGGCCTTTGTTCCTTTGGGTCTCTGTGCATTTGGAAACAACTAATTTCCATTTCAATTTTGCTCACTTTCACCTCTTCAGAATACCACTTGGCCTGGGCTCCAGTCTTCCTGTTATTCACCCTGGACCTGATTTATTCTTCCTAGAGTTTTCTGGCTTGTTCCCTGCACAATTATTAATATTAGAAGGAAAAATCTTAGATTTGTTTTGAAGCTAGCAATTTCTGTGGATTTTAGCAACATGCCATCTCTGGGATTCCCCCAGGGAATTGGGATGAAGTTGGATGATATTTTCACATAATGATTCCTGACTTCCAGCTTGTGTGCATCTTCCAGCACCACACACCACATATTCTCACACCACACTCACACACACACGTATATGCACACATATACATTCACACCATATATACACCATAAGCATACACATACAGGCCACATACACCGCATATAAATGCATGCCACACATACCACACATGCACAGCACATGCACTCAACACATAAATTATAAACTCATCACATATATACGCATATTGAGACAGCTTCTGTTTCAGTACCAGATTTGGAATACCCGGGATGTTGCTGTGAGGGCTGCTTATACACAGAGAGTGAGTAATACACAAGGATTTAATCTGAATGCTGGATATATGAAGAACAGCCCCAAATCCCATATATTTCCATTAGCATGTCCCTTAATCTTTTAAAAGTCATGCACTGTATGCTATGTAAAGCTTGAAAACTATCCTGTCAGGGGTCATCCTCAATTTATAGACTAAAAAAATAAAAATTCTAACATAATTAATGACTTGTCCTAGATCTAAAAAGAATGGAATCAGAGATCCAGAATTGCAAACCAAGTCTCCTGCTTCTATCTTAGTGGCTATTTCTGGTTCTTCTCATTTTGCCTTTGGCAAGAGTGTGAGGTTGGCAAATCTGGGGTCTCGATGCCCCCACTGAACCTTGATTTTTCTGTCCTCTCCTACCTTCCTCAGAGACCTCCTTCTCGGGTGACTGTGGATCCCAGGATCTCTCACTGTGAAAGTCAGGGGAAGATTGGATAAACTCATTACATGGAAGGGTAAAGAAACGATGAAATGAAAGTAGGGTGTGCTTCTGCTCCCAGGAGCTCCAACCACGTGAGCTTGCTTGCAGTTTCCTTAGAATGCTGAAAGCCTCCACATTTTTGTAAAAGCTTTTTTTTAACCTAGATCACTTTCTTCCCATTCTTCTCCTGTGTGTCTACTACTCTGCTTTTGAAACTCGGTTGAAATTGCACTTTCTTAGATGTGCTTACCTTCACAATCCCAGTTATATGCCCTGGTTACTTCCCACACAGCACCCTAGCAATTTTCTTCTTACTATCTAAGATGCTTCAGCATTCTGTGTTTGTTTACTAGTCTTCTAAATGTCTGGTCTCACTGGTATGTGTACTCCAGGAGAGGAGGGGCCACGTCTGGCTTTTGATGTTGTTTTTCCATTAACTTCTAGCAAAATTCCAGGTAAATGGTAGGATTTCAATGAAGATTTTAAAATAAAAGAATTAACTTATTCTGGAAGTTGCTAGAAACTAAATGTTATGCTTCTCTTTTATCCATTAGAGCTCCTATCAGTTGAGAATAGAGAAGCTGTTTCAAGAAGAGAGCTGGCCAGTTAATGATAATAGGTATTTTATAAAAGCATGACTGATTGATTGTATTTATTTTGTAGTGTGTTACAGAATGTTTATTCAGAAGTTCACCTAATATAGGGGCATATTTTACAAAATAAAAATTCATATTTTTCAAAATTTCATATTCAAAATTCATATATTTTACAAAAATAAAAATTCACAGGGTGCAAGTGGAAAAAAACCCAATGACCATTTCACAAAAGGAACTGGACTTTATTAAATCTTGCCCTCCTGTGTGTAAAGAAGGCATGTGGCGTGGCTGCGGTCCTCAGTCTATAACCCAAACCAGTCTTCCTGTTCTCTGTCATCAGCCAATCTCTAGTAGAGAGTGAAGCCAATACCCGAGTTGTTCCTTCTGTGTCTTTTACGACTATGTTCTCTAAATTAAAAGAAAGAGCCAAACCCTTTAAAAGGTCTGCATCTTGTGTTTAGTACTCAGACAGTGCAACTTAGGAGGCCAAGTGCAGCAGTCAAATTAATTGACCTGTGCTTGCCAAAAACTGTTTTAGAAGAATCTCCGCCACTGTTTTCAGTTTTACCCTCAGCTGACTTCGACGCCTCACACTATCTCCTTAAAAAAAAAATGCTGTGTACCTTAAAAGAGCATAACTGCAGTAGGCGAATATATTACTTAACATTTCTCATGCCTAATTATCCGGAAATCTATAGTAGTGTCGGGCATATTTGCTTCAGAAGCTATTTGCTCTTTCAGACTTCCCAATTGAAAGGCCGACTCTGTACCCTTGTTCTCTGACGATTCTTTTCTCAAGTTGCTTCTCTTCTTAAATTTCACTCTCTCTTTTATGTAATATGCCTTTTTACCACTTGGTCCGTGTGTGTGTGTGTGTGTGTGTGTGTGTGTGTGTGTGTCTTGATCCTGCAATAACTGAGCAATTTAAGTTTAATAGAATTTCAAACTTTCCTTTGGAGATAGGAGCAGTTTTCCTGGGCAAAGAGGAAAAAATATAACCTTAATGAAGCAGGGAGATAATGCCAGTGAGGAATAAGATGACTCAATTTACAAGTTTTCTAATATATATGTCCAAATCTGTCCTCAAAATTGTCTTCATAAATACCACATAACCACATCATTGCCAAAAGACAAAAACCAAACAGAATAAAATTTCCCAAAATAACAAACAAAACTATTGGAATATTTCTCAGGTTGGAATTTCATTTTATTCATGCAAAGCATTAATATGGAGTTTCCACAGAGAGAAACAGGCTGATGCTAATCCATTTTTGCAATCATCTTAATACGGTTTCAAACAATTTAACAGCTGTTGAAAGAAACCTGTGTTTTCATAAAGTAACAGAGATGGGATTGTCATGCAGAGAAGAAAGAGGGGAAATGGAAGGACCCAAAAGAAATTACGAAGGCTTTCATAAAGAGGGAGCTGCAGTCCTCAGAAATGTCTTGGCCCCAGCAGCCAGCATGCAGCAGATATTTAGTGACTATTGGAAGGAAGGAAGGAAGGAGAGAGGGAGGGAGGCAGGGAGGAAGGAAGGGGAGGAGAAAAGAAAAAGTGAATGGAATGACGAAAATGACACTGTTTTCAGTCCCGTGACCTGTTTCCATATGTAAAATGAAGAGCTGTGTTATTTCTGGGAGGAAAATCAAGAGTGGTTTGTCAGTAAGCGGAGTCTGAAGCACCAGCCCTTGTAATCCTCCAGAGATCTTTGTCTTGTCCCCAAGAGTTCACCATCTGATCCACTAGTTGTAAAATTGGACCCCTGGGCTAGAATCTGAGCAAGGTTTCCAGGTGGAGTAACAGAAGGATCTGGACTAAGATCTGTACACATATTTATTGCCCATTGGAGGACCCCTATGGTCCTATGGGCAAGGAATACTGTCCTGTCCTGAAATGTCCGTCCATGGGGCATCTGTGAGAATAACTTTCCTGACCTCTCCTTACCTATTACTCAATGTCTCCCAAGGAATGTATCGCTTATCTGCCTGGAGAATGTGACATGCATCTGAGTGTACTTACCTTGGAGAGTGATTTCCTACTCTCAGATCTGCTTGCACTTAGAGGGTGTGCTCTGGTCTGTTCTCAAGCATGAGATGGAAAGGGAGGGTCATGGTTGTCTGTCTGTGCCAGAGACTGAGTGGGGCAAATGGATGTCTCATTAGGAGAGATCATTATGACTGCAAACCCAAGCCATGTTCTCCATTCTCACTTTTATTGTTGCCATTGTAATTTACTGCTAAGACCTTCTGCAAATCACTCTTTCCCTCTAGGGGTGGGGGAAATGTATTTTCAACTATAAAGATGATATTGTGAGAACAACAGAATTAGACAGTGGTTACAAAATGCCTAATTCAGTTCCCAACACATCATACACCCTTCATAAGGAGTTGCTGGGCCTTCTTTGCAGCTCCAACCATGACTCTCTTGTAGTAAGTATTCAATAAATATGTGTTAATTCATTTGCTGTCAAATATGGTACCCAAGATTAAATCAGGTAGAAAAGCAAGATTTTAAAAAGTGTCCTTCTAATCTTAATTACTCTTTTATATAACTTACTCCTCACTAACCCCACAAACCTGAAGCAATATAGGAAAAGCAAAGTGTTAATTTAGACAGTTTTTGGTGACGTTGATTAATGCAGAAAGATATTACTCACTAATTACAGACAGAACCCCCTCATTTGAACTCAATAACAGTTTTAATTAAAATTCTTAGTCTCCCAAAGCATGACTCCCTTAACCTGGTTTAATTATTTGGTGGGTCTTGCCTATGACCTTGTGTTAATTTGCATGGTGCTAAACATGTTTCTCTATTTGTCTGGATATGTGCTATTATGGGGAAATTTCACATTTTAGCTAAAATCAACATTAACCAAAGATGCCAGCTGATTAATTGGTCTTAGAGATGTGTCATGCATGCACTTAAAATGCAAATAAATGGTGAATATTTAATAATAATGTGGAATGTTTCAGCTTGTTCATATAATTTTGGTTAAATGTAAATTTGTTAACTATATATCACTTAAATAATGCAATATCGGACGGCAGTCTTCTTTTAAATATTTTGTAACCTGTGTTGTTCCAAGATGGTGCATAAATCAAATATAGAGTCTATGTCAAAATTTAAATGAGCATACTACTTTTTAAAATTTAAAATGAGTTGCAAGCATGTAAGTAACTCTACTTTAGGAATTTACCCTGCAGCTTCATAAATATATGTGCAAGAAGGTTTCAGACAGAATTATTTTGTAATAAAGAAAATATGAAAATGACATGACTGCCTATCCGTAGTGTGCATCTGTACAACAAGGTAAACATATAAGTACATTCATGAAACCACGTTCATGGTACACTGTGCAGCATTGCAGATGAGTTGCAAAGATGAGAAAAAGAGTCTGTGCCTATTACCAGGATGTAATTTATTTATTCAAGGTTGCAGAACTTAAAGAAAGTGAGGTGATAGCACAGAGAAAGAGCAGGCACAGACCGCCTTAGTGCAGTTTGCACCTTGGTCTGGGTGTCCTACAGGGAAAGCCACTGCCAAAGACACTCTCCACACAGCTAGGGGCCTGCTGACGTTGATCAAGAAATTAAATTCCTGCTTTGCCACTGACTTTGTATACCATAGTTTCTGTTACCATTCCAGAACTTACACTAGTAATCCATACTTTCTGTTTATGGTAGTGTTTACAACATGTGGTCCAGTAGTCTTGAGACGAACTCAGCAAAACCATCTCCCAGTAAGGGAGACAAAATAGAACTGGTGCCCAGATGTGCCTGTCCAACAATTCTGCATCGAGCTTTCTGGGGGCCCAGAAACCCTGTCTCTCTTAAAGTTATTCTTAAAAGAAAAGATGGCAAAGAAGAAAGAAAGAAAGTAATAAGCAAATGATAAAACAACATTCATGATGTAAACCTATTTGTCTTATAGTCATGGCAGAAAGAACAGAAGACACTACATGAAAGCATTAGCAGAATTGGACTTTGGATGGTGAATTCATACAGAGTTATGTTTTCTTTATTTTTTCCTGTATATTCCAAGTATATTTTTTATGAGACACACATACCTTAACATAATCCTAAATTAAAATTAATGCACTGAACATCTAATCTTTCACAAGTTTTCATGCAATAGGGTCAGAAATAGTAAAACTTAACTATTGAGTTATCCAAAATATGGAAACAAAATAATTTTTTTTAAAGTCAGCAATATTAAACCTATTGCTTCCTGTTAGGATAAAAAAAGAGAACAGAACAATTAATCTGGTATTCACCTAATCAATATCATAGCTGCTTAATTGTTTTAGATATTACTTTGCTTGTGTTAAGTGAAGAAGCTAAATATTATTCATATATCTCTTTCAATCTCTTATTCTCCTAAACATCTGTGTACTCCCACAATAAAAAAAAAAAAGAGAATGCATATAAAGCAAACATACAGTAAGTTTATAAAACATAAAAATCAAATAGATAATTTAAGATTAGCCTTTTTCTAGTTGTGGAACTGCATCCACACATTTCAGGCTTTCTCTTATTTTTAAGACAAAATCTGTTAAAGTAAAGACATAAATTAGTCCCTATAACTTATCAGAACACACATTGTTAGGGAAATACTTTCAAAAACAAAGTCACGCATAATTTTAAATATTGTCTGCCCTCTGAATAAGCATCATACATTTCAGAAAAAGGAAAATGAGAAATGTTTTAAAATATCATAAAGAAGACAACAATGCTCATAAAGATAACGCCCATTTTTGTGGGACACCTGCCCTGCTCGTTTTCCAGTCTTTATAATCATTCTGAAATCTGGAGCTCAAATGTGAGATATATTAGAAGAAAAAAAAATATTTCCATAAGCATTGCTTTAAAATTTGTAGTTTAAACAATTTAGGATTGATAAATTATAAATTAATAAAATTATAAGATTTTAAAAGAATTTTACCTTCACTTCTTTAAATGATGTAAAGACAGAAAACAGGATGACACTTGAAATAAGCCCAAATTAAGTTTCACTTATGTGTGCAAATCAAGGAATGTTAAAATCACTTAGGAGGCCTAATTCACTGGGTGGGGATTCTTCAGGTCTGGTCTTCATTTTAATTTACTTAAACAGGACATTTTAATTTTCCTGAAAAAAAAAAAAAGGAATCCAACTCTCTTGCTTTCTCTTTTCCTTCCTTCCCGCCTTGAATCTGACAGACATTTTTGAGAGTTTATGAGTCAAAGTGCATAAGGTTCAAAGTCATAAGTTAGGATAATGGAGTAGAAATGTTACCTGAGCCTATGTCCCTGATGACATTTCTAAACTATAGAAGATAAGCCAGTGGTCAACCAATTCTAGACTCCATGTGTGAGAAACGTAAATGCTTTTAGAATTCAACTCTTGTGAGCTAGCTATTCTGTTGCTTGCAACCAATGGTGTTCCTCAGTCGTTGTTTCCCAAATTGCATTGTTCATAAGAATCACAGGGTGATTGTTCGAAATCAAGTTTTCTAGGTGTCTCCTCTAGAAATTTCATTACCGTAGGTTTGGGATGAGAGCCAGAATCTATACATTTAACAAGCATTCCAGGTGGTCTTTAGGTCATTGTTTCCCAAACTTACGTGATCAAAAGGCATTTGGTAAACCAAGTGCTGTCAGTTACCTAGCAATTTGTCACTATTCTCCACTTGGTGTTTGTCAATGCAAACTTAAGGTAGGCCAGTTAAAACAGAGAGGTGAGAAATGTTCCCAGGTGCTTCTCATTACTTTCCCTCTGATGCCTGGGTTCCTGCCACTTTTGACTCACTCTCCCACCCCTGTTCATTGCCTTTTCCAATGTTTTCTCTGTAGTCTTTCTTTTTGCGTGCTAGAATTCTCGCTTTCCCTGGAAAATTCACCTCTCATGTGTCACTTTCTCGCTTTACAGCTCCCCTTCTATCCTTCTGTTCCTCTTTATTCTGTGATTGACTCTCCCTGAGAAGCCATTTGCAATCCCATATTATGAAGAATTCCCTATAAAAATAAATTATATTGTACTGTGTTTGGGAGATAAACTTGATGGGGTAAACAGCTGTACACAGCAGCACTGTGCAAACAAGTTTAAAGCAAAATCCAACCAGCTGCTCAGCATGAACCCTCTGAGAGCTGAGATCAGCTGTTGTACTATCCAACACAACAGTTGCCCTACAGAAAGCCAGGCTTGCTGGGAGAGAAATGAAAGAACAGTACAGCCAGGTGATCAAGGCAGGGGTAGTAAAATGTGCCCTGTCCAAAAAAAGGATACTGTAATGATAACCTTTCTTTACTCACACTGGCATATTTCATCAGAAGCAAACCAAAATGATTTTAGAAGCTGTTTTATTTAAAGGAGAATATTGATATCGACAATGCTGAGGCATGTCTGTGCATACGTATCCCGCTTTTTAAAACAAAATAACAGAAGTTGGTGGTAGAAATTAAAATCGCCTTTCCCTTGGGAGGTTGGAAGCCTATAAGTTTCTGATAAAACAACTTTAAATTCAACTAGGAGATTCCAGGGATTTCATTTTCTTTCTGCAAATGTTATGCTTGTCCTCCCTTTCCTTCCTTCCTTTCTTCCTTACTCCCTCCCTTCCTCCCTCCCTCCCTCCTTTCCTTCCTTCCTTCCTTCCTTCCTTCCTTCCTTCCTTCCTTCCTTCCTCACTTGTCTCACTTTATTGCTTGTGCTAGAGTGCCGTGGCATCAGCTTAGCTCACAGCAACCTCAAACTCCTGGGCTCAAGCCATCCTCCTGCCTCAGTTTCCCAAGTAGCTGGGACTATAGGTGCTCATCACTATGTCTGGCTAATTTTTTCTATTTTTAGTAGAGACAGGGTCTCACTCTTGCTCAAACTGGTCTCAAACTCCTGACCTCAAGCAATCCTCCTGCCTCAACCTCTCGGAGTGCTAGGATTACAGGCGTGATCCACTGTGCCTGGTCACTCTTTCTGTTTTAGAAAAGGTGAAATTAATCTGTATTTCGATGAAGAAAAATCATAAATATCAAAGATTGATTTATACCTTAGTGATTTTCCAGCTCTTTGACACTTGAACCTCTTCCGTCGTGTACTCAGGTGACCCCTAGAAATAGAACCCCTTCCTTCAAATGCAGCCCATCTGATGGTTTAACTTTGAACAGTCTACTTATGCAGAGCTGAAATCAGACTCTTTTTATATTTTCCCCATCAGGCTTCTTGTGGTCACAAAGAATAAGTGAACCCTTACTGGCTGCTTGAAGTAAACTAGTCTTTTATACCACAAGACACCCCAATCTTCCTAATTCTAAGCTAAACTTTGCTGATTTCTTTAACAGAAACTCCTAGGTCATAAATTCAATTCCTTCCAGTGTACAACATCTGAACAAGTTTCAGTTTATTTCTCTAAAAATCAGGGTTCAAGATTGTGTGAAGTATGCAAATTAAATTCTGATAAAAGAAAATAAAGTGGGATTACTTTTATCTTTTTTAATATTATATGAATGTTAATCCCAACCTATACTGACTTGTGATTTTGGAGATGTTTCACAATATTTTTGATTCACATTTAGCATTTTAACTATTTTTATAATAAGTACTTTTTACCTCATTATTACATATCAGTCTACCACATCTCTAACTATTCCTAGAGTTGTGCAGGTGGATACTGGCTCCAATTTTTAAGCATTAACGTTAGAACTGTTAAATTCTAACTTATTATATATATTCACTCGTATATACAGATTTCTATGGATCTTCATTTTACCATACAACACATTTTCTATTCTTCCAGCTTCAGCCATCAAGAAATTAAAGAATCATTGTTTTCTACCAATTCGCCATTAAATTTCTAGCCCTCTATTAAACTATTAATAGGCCATCATTATAAAGATGCATATCTTAAATCACTAGGCCCTCTCCTTGTCCCATTCCATGCACTCCCTACAAGAATCTCAAATTTTGCCTTCATGAAAATAAAATTTAACCACAGCACCAGCTTTCACTGGTGAAGGAATACTACATGGAGAACCCGTGTGTTTTTTCTAAGACCAATATGGGAGTACTACTTGTTATGGTGCACAGAGCCTCCATATTAAGTTTGCTCTTTTCAAATTGGTCTCTGAGTTGAAGACAACAAAAAGCTGAAGGAGAGAAAACTTTTCCTTTTAATCATAAAATGAGAGCTATATATGACATAGAATTTCCCCCCTTGGCCTCATTGCTTTAAGGCTCAGAATAAGTTTGTAGCAATTACCTATAACTTTTATATGCATGAATATTTTGATAGCATTTTCCTTTTATATCATCCTTTATTGTTTGCTTTTCCCTTTTATGATATTAGTTGTTTGTTAGATTTTAAACTATATAACTCTACCAATAAAATGAATTATTTTGCATATTAATATGATTGTTAAATGAGAGAGGATTAAGTACAGAATCCTCTTCTCTGTTTCTATAATCATTCTGGTAGGTTAGTTTTAACCTATTAACATTCTTTAGTTATCCACAGTCAGGTGGTTACTAATCCATGTATAGTTAGCACAACATAGTTCACGCTTTTTTTAAATAAAATGTCTATTTTCATTCACAATCCCCATTTCCTCATTCTCATACTCATTCCTCAAATCTCTCCAAACCAGCCTTTTTTTCTTAATAATTTTACTGAGCTACACTCATCAGATCACCAATGATCCCCATGTAACTTAACCTAGTGATTACTTCTCACTGCACATCCTCCCTAACTTCCCTTAGCACCCACACACTCTTATTTTCTTAGATAGTGTGCAACATTAGATTCCTTTGCCAGGATTGTGTTTCTTCCCCAACTTTACCTTACTGGTGTCTACTGTAATTTAAATCTTAGCTCACTATATCCCAAACAAACTCCATTTGGTTTATTATTATTACTATTATTATTAAAGAATTTATAGGCCAGGTGCAGTGGCTCAGTCTGTAATCCCAGTACACTGGGAAACTGAGGTGGGAGTATTGCTTTGAGACCAGTAGTTTAAGACCAGCCTGGGCAACATAGTCCAAGACCCCCATCTCTACCAAAAAAAAAATAAAATAAAATTAGTCAGGCTTGGTGGCATGTGCCTGCAGTCCCAGCTACTCAGGAGGCTGAGGCAAAAGGATTACTTGAAGCCCAAGACTTCAAGGCTGTAGTGAGCTATGGTTGCACCACTGCACTCCAGCCTGGATGACAGAAAAAGACCCTTTCTCTTAAAAAAAAGAAGAAAAAAAAAGAAGAAAAGAAAAAGAATTTATAAATACTTGATTTTTTTGTTTCTGGTTACTGTTTATTTTCTTCTTGATCCTTTTACTAAATTATACATTTCATGACACCAAAATTTGCTCGTGTTATTTACTTCTGTGTTCTCAGTATCCCAAACATCTGCTGGCAGATTGTAGGTGCTTAATGAATATTAATATTAATATATGCTGAATGAATTAATAAAACTGAGTTTTGACTTTACCAAAAAGTTTCAAGTGAATCTTATACAAAATATATAGCATTTATATATTGCCTGCTTTTTCAATATAGCAAAAAAAAAGCAGCAGCAAGAATTTCCAATTATCCAGTTATGATGATGGATGCATAGAGTCAAATAAAACAGCTCAGTTAAAAATGATGTTGGTGCTTTCAGCATCAGTATGTAGTGTGGTTCATATATTCAAATAACACTTTATATCTTTCAAAATGCTTTCCCATATATCAAGTCATTTGAATCTAATATTAACATGGTAAAATATCCACAGTGATATTATGATTTTGATTTTTCAGGTGAAATACAAACAAAAAGCAATAATTGGGACAGTTAAGTTATTTGCCAAGAGTGTACCATTGTCTAGACCTGCCTTTTGTATATTTGCACAGTAATGTGAGCAAAATCCAGAGATTTCCATCTTAAATGCAGTCATTTAAACTAGCTATGTATCTTAGGCAAGTCAACACCGTTCACTGTACTTCAATTTTATTATTTATAAAATTGGAACTAAAAGGCCATCCTCATCAACTTTTTGAAAATTGTGGGCTCATTTGTTACACAAGAAAATTAATGTAAAATCTCTTTGACACATATTAAAAAGCTATAGAATCACATAATTTCAGAGATGGAGGAAAACTTCGAGATCAATATATGAAGCCCTTTATTTTTTATAAAAGGGAATCGAGGTCTCAAATAGTTAAATGAGCTGCTGAGGGTCACTGAGTGGGCGGCCGGGTGGGTAGATGTGACCAAACCCTGGAACCCGGAGTATTGGGATTGGGCTCTTCCTATCACATCACCCTGCTCTTTATTCAGACATACATCTAAGGTCATGTTAACATAATAATTGAGTTCCTTTTACTTCAAGAATAGCTATCACTTGCTGTTTTGAACAATAATATTTTAAAACAATAAAATAAATAATGTTACATGAGAAAAGTGGATTCCAGATTAACGATCACAGCGTTCACAGTCCTAGTTCATAGTTGCTCTATTACACAAGTTCAATAGTCCCCAAATTAATAACTTTTGGTCATTTCAGTAGAGTTGGCGGGAATTTGGACAAGCCAAAAAGTCCATATCAAATAAAATTAAGCTATCCCTGTACTAAAGAAGTAAAAATTTAGTAAGATGTCATTAAAACAGAAGGAAGGGATGGGAACGGAAATACGTGGTTTGACATGTCACATATTGAGGGATATATATCTTTTGGATGAGTTAAAGTTTGTGAACAACAGCAACAAAAACTTTAGACAAATTAAATTTAGCAAGGGTTAAATGAGCAAGGAATGATTCACCGATCAGGCAGTCCCCAAAACCAGGACAGGTTCAGAGTGACTCCAGGGCTGCCACATGTCAGATAACATTTATAGACAGGAAATGGAAAGTGATAAACAGAAAAGTGAGGTTCAGAAACAACCAGATTGGTTACAGCTCAGCATTTGTCTTATTTGAACACAGTTTGAACAGTGGCTGCTTGTGATTGGCTGAAATTCTGTGATTGGTACAAGAATAGGTTACAATCTGTTTACACATCCAGGTAGGTTATAGTTCACTCAGTATGGAGAAACCTTTAGCTCTGATTTAAAATACATAAGGAGGCTGCTTTTGGTTATGCTTAATTTAACAAGCTAAACCTCAAATAAGTTAATAGGCTAGTTCAATAAGTTGGCTGTGAACTCCTATACTTCCCAGAAAAAAAGGCCTCTTCTTTCCTCAGTATTAAGCTCAACTTCTAAAATATAAATCCCAAAACTTCATTTTCCAACACATTTCTCCCTTCCAAATCATGTGGGCTTAGTTGTAGTTATGGTTTTGTTAAAAACAAAGTAACAGTTTTACTTACTAGGGGATTTATTATTTATTATCCTCAACATACATTATGATTTTTACGACAGATGTGTGCCGGCAGGGATGGGATGAGCTGGTGGCAGCTTCAGACTCTTATTTCCCTACTTTTACTATTCTTTTCTGGTCATTTGCTGAGAACCACCAAGAGACCCAGTATTTGGTCCTTGGAATGCAGCACAAAAAGTAAATACAGAGGCTATTAATCCTAGGGAGTAGCAAGCTTCCAAACCACGGCAATTTGAGCCACGTATACAGTTTCTACAGATCTGAAAGTGTCTCACACCCAGTGAGTCTTCACAGCTTATCCAGTGGTCAGTATAAACGTGGGATGCAAGTGATTATCCAATAGGTAGAGAGCAAATGGAGGGGGTTGTCGCAAGGTCAGCTGTTAACTGTAGGAAGTCTCACATCTAAGAGTGTCACAAGGAGGCTTGGAATGAAAGTAGGTAAGATGAACAAAGAATAAAGGGATTTGGGGAAGAATAAGATTCTGTTCTCTACCTCAGAGTTTTTTCCTCAGAGTCTCTTTAGATGATGTTCCTGATTACAAGGATAGGATAAATGTGCCATCACATGTATTTAGAAAGGTTAAGTCCAAACTGTTGTGTATGTGTGAGTGTGTTTTAACAATTCCATGTGAAAGACTCACTTCCATGGGGCCCAAGAGCATCTGTGGGAATGAACACCTGGAACTGTGCTTGGACATGATGTCGACAGACTTGGGAGATAAGAGAGATTCACTGTAAGCCAGGTTGTCCTTGAAAAGGAGAAAGAAAAAAAAAGATTAAAGGGAAAACCCAAGCTGCAAGTGATGAGGGCCTGATACACCAGACATAGCAACAGGTTTTAGGTGTGGGAGGGGCAGCAGTTCCCAGTGGAACTTTTAAGCTCAATTTGAACCCTTTCTGAGCCAGATGCCAGTCACCCAAATACTTTGGGAAGGAAAAAAAAAAAACTGAGAGGGAAACTGACAAAGTGACTTAATAAAGACGAAGCTGGTAAAAAGGCAAAGTGTTTTCTTATCAGAGGAAAAGAGAAGTGAAGTCTGGATATGCAACAATAGGTGGTGTTGGCACCTTAGGGGATGCTGATAGAATTGATGTCCCCAAATACTGGGGATGTTAAAAGGAGATCAACATCACCATATCAACAGTCCAGGAGGACCAAGTGACAAAGGGAGATCAACCAGGAGGCAAAACTTGAATGACAATCTTGAAGTAAGAAAGCATAGTGGCAGAGAAAACTGTTGCACCTGGTCATGTTGGAGTATCAGACCCAGTCCCATCATGTGGGCACCCCAATCAAAGAACCAGTGCCAAACTTACCTTAAAGATATGGCAGCTGAGGAAGGGAGCAATGGAAGCTGGAACAGTGGGGTAGCAAAACCACAGCAGTGAGATAGCCTGCCCTACCTGCAGCTTTGGGGTTCTGAGAAGTTGTTAAGCAGGAGGAAGACATTGAGCTCTAGCATTTGCTGACTAGGAATGTTAATCCAGTTATGGAGGGGTCAGTTATTAAGATGGACTTTACTATGATCCATATACACACTCTTTCCCAGATATGCAAATTTACGTTTCCAGAATTAGCTTGGCAGTACTGTTTGCTCTCTCCAGGTTACTTCATGAATCTTTCTGTCTGCCTTTCATTCAGAAAAAAATATTAGCAGTCTATGGCATAAATTTTAATTCCAAGAAAGCAAACTTAGTCATAAAATTTTGTCATCTGTTCCTCTTGTTAACGTGTCAAAACGCTTTGTAAGAATGATTGTCTTCAAGTAGAGGCTCAAGTGGTTTCCAGGAAATGGGTGCACTGAGGCACTTAAGACATTGGGTCAGGTTTAATTTGGAGACATTTTGGCAGACTATTCCTTTGGAGAATGTGCCTGGAGGGAAAGTCTTGCCTTCATTCTCTCTCTCCCTTGAGTAGAATGATCAGAAATCAAAATTAAAACAGCTCATGAGCTCTTTCATACAGCCTTTGCCAGACTAGCAGAGAGAGTTGCTTCCTATGTGAATAGTGTCCTTCACTGGTAGACAGTGAGGCAGGGGCATGCAAGGGAATAGCATTGCTCGGTGAGGTTTACCTTTCAGCTGGAGAGAACCTTTAGCTCAGGGCCATAATGGAGACAGTCATAATAAAAGTAGAATCTGTGAGCCATTTGTTCTGTGCTCTGAACTCTTACTATAGGGTGACTGATGGGAATATGCTCAAATTTCACAAAGAGAAGTCAGATTAAATGTCAAGGAATCTTGCACAAATGAAGTACTGTTTTTGCTTCTCACAAATGTACACTTCCCAACTATTCAAAGTTTTGATTGATGTAATATACTTAATATTACTTATTCTGTTATAGCTGTCACATTTATCTTGCAATGTGAATTAATTGCAATGCAACTTTGTTTAGGAGTCAATGTCTTATCTAACATACACACATACATGTATATGTACACAATAAACTGAGATCCTTCAGGAAGGGGGCATGCATTTCTGTTGCCTCGGGTGTATTATTTTACTTATTTATTCATTTAGCAAATAATTTTGAAGGTCAATTATATGCTAAATGCTATATTCTTGGTATACAACAAAGATAAAGACTGACCCTCAGAGTTTAAAATTTAGTGGAAACTATAGAAAGATGATATCAAATTAAATTAAGCTATTCCTATGCTAATGTACACAAGCAAAAGATCGATTTGTACTTCAATGAGAAAACTATAGGATGCAATGAGAACACATAGGAGAGGCACCTGACTTGGTTCCAGGCACTCAAAGAAGACATCCTGAGGGAGATAATATGGGGACCTGAAGTCTGAGTAGAAGTTATTCAAGTGAATATCTGGAGGAAGGATGCTCCACAAAGAAGCAACATTATGTATGATGGTTCAGCAATGAGAGAGAACCTGGTCTATTGAAGGATCTTAGAAAAATACCTTATGGCTGGTTTGAAGAGAGCAGGTGGGGAGAGAAGGAGAGAAAGATGGGAGTGGAGATAAATATAGGAGAAAGGGCAATCTAGGTCATGAAAGCCCTTTTGAGACAGGTTAAGGAGCCTAGGTTTTGTCTTAGAGACATTGTGTCATCTGATTCCACCACATTTTTATAATTCATGTAACTTTGAACAAGTTGTTTAACCATTTGTGTGTGTCTCTATTTCCTCAACTCTAAAATGGATCAAAGGATTCAAATGACATGGCCTCGCATGATGGTTCCAGGATTTGCTCTCAGGTCCTCTGCCATCAAATGCACTGAGACTCTGTGCCTCACACTACCACTCTTTGTACTTATGGAAAAATTAAATTATACATGATTTTTTTTTCTCAATAGCCCTATTATATAAAATGTGGGTCTACCTGCATTCTTTCTTTTATCCAAAGAACAATGATTAGAATATTTAACTTAGAGTGGAAAGGCTTAGGGGAAATATAACTTTTTCAAATATGTGAAATCCTGTCATTTTAAGATATAATGAGATTTTACAGCCCCAGAGAACGTAAGTAGGATATCAAATTTATAAGTAAGTAGATTTCAGCTCAACTGAAGTTTTGAATAATTTGTAATATTCTCAAATGTAATGGGCTACTTTAAAGGTAATGAACTTCCCACCCTGGAAGTGTCCAAATAGAGACTAGGTGACCATCTGGCAAATATGTAGTAAGGATAAGGGAAATTAGAATAGATGACCCTTATGGTAGACAGTGAAGTTACTTGCCTGGTTAAATATATCTTAGAATTTGCTTTCACCCATAATTCCAGCTAAGTGGTAAAGACTACTTAAGTTTCTCCATTCCCCATTTCCACCACACAAAGACAGATTTGGACCAGAGCCGACTGAACAAAGGTACTCAAAATGTACCGTTCAGATTCAACCTTAAGAAAGCGAACTAATAGACTATTATCACATAAGATTCATGCTCAAACAGAAAGTTCTTATGATGCTAGAATCACAGATCGCGAAAATGGTACTAATGGGTACCAAAACCAGGAGAAGGTTATAGGGGTCAGAGAAACCATAAAGAGAAAAGATGAGCTTCAGAGGTAGGCATGAAAAAGCATTACCATGCAATGAAATTCCAAACAGCCCCATGAGAAGCCTTGCTTCTTGAAATCTTGGATTTGTAATCATAACCAATACATATTTAAAATCATTGTTTAGTGTAGCAGAAATCTCAATCTAAAAGAGTGGAACAAATTGAAAACTGAAGAACAGAGGTCATAATACTCATACAATGTTTATTCTTGTTGTATCTTCTACCTTTCCCCTTAGGTCTGAAAAAATAAAGGACATGATGGAAGGAAGGAAAAGGAGAGAAATATGAATATAACTCCTTGTTTTGAGAAGGGATGGAAATCACTCTACCTGCATGAAGCACATGCACCACAGGACGGCTGCTGGTAGAAGGTAGAATTTCCAAGTAGACCTGTCTTTCTTTGGTTGGCCTAATTACTGCTTTAATCATCTTTTGTGGGTCTAGTTTTGCCACAGTGCATTAATAGTCAGACAATGCTCCTGACATCTCATTGCCTATGAGGTTTCCCGTTCAACCCTGTTAGCATTTTAGTCTCCTATATTGACAAATGGTCCTTAGTTATTTCTGCAGATAGTTTCCTCTGTTGTTCAAAACATGTATCATAATAAAACAATAGCAACAAAACTGGTAGATTAAGCAAAATCTTTCCATATTTTAGGGTAGTGGAAAGTGGTCAACAAAGACCAAAGTAAAAGATTTTGTTCCTGCTCAAATACACCTATATTTGATTTTTCTATTTTCATGTCTTATGTGGCTCAGCTATATTTCATTTCCTGTTTTTGCATGTGCACAAGTTTTCCCATGCCCTTTAAAAATACTTAAAAAAAGAAACAAATTTGTGTTGGTTTACTAGGGTTTCATTTCTTATAACAAAAATTTATTTTTCAATGTTGAATAATCTCAATATTCAAAAATTTCAGCAACAAAAACTTGACATTGGAAAGCAAATTGGGTATTTAAGAATGCTGGACAATGATAATAATACCCTACGTTCTCATGGTGTTTCAAACTTTTTAAGTTGAGTTCTTAAAAGCTACTGGTCTCATTGTCAACAATTAGTGGCTACCATACAAAATAAAGTCCTAGGTTGATTGTGGTGGCCTGCACCTATAGTGCCAGCTACTTGGTAGGCTGAGGCAGGAGGATCATTTGAGATCAGGACTTTGAGATTGCTGTGAGCTATGATGATGCCACCGGCCATACAACAGAGCAAGACCCTGTCTCAAAATAAAATAAAATAGAATAGTCCTATTATTTTAGATTTTAGGTGGCAATAGAGGATTAAAGGTCTAGAAGTTCACAGCCATTAATTAACAGAGGAGAATGCTGAGAAAATATGACCACATATACCCTAATGAAAATTTTGAAGAGGTGAAAAAAACTGCAAGAAAAGATAGATTTAATAATTTTTACATGCACTCAGAATACATTTTAAGCAAATCCTGATGAATGCATGTTGTTTTAGTGATTTCAGTCATTGGAGAAGAATGACTCATTTGGAGTTTGCACTTTCTGGAGGCAGTGACTGTGGAAAGAACTGTACCCACTTCAAGAACCATCTGTTCATGCTAGTCCTGGCCTTCCGTGTCAGGGCTCTGAGTCGCTACCACTGGTGGCCTGTTTCCTTTTGTTTTACTCATATGCAATATTTATTAACTTTTCTCCCTTTGTTGGTAAATATTGTGGTGTCTGGGACTTTCTGCCATGACTTATTCTTAATATCATAGAGAGTCCGTAAAGTATAGGTGGAAGTAATGGAGAAGGTGTGGCACAATAACCTGCCAGTGCTACCAACATTATCATTCGCTCTGTTGTGCTCAAATGTTATCTGTCTCACTTTTTAAACGTGAGTTCTGTCTACGTTCAATGGTTTAAAACTGAAAGTGGCTTAAGATTGATCTTCAAGTATGTTAAGAACTGCCTGGCAGAAATATTTTACCTCTCCCCTGGACTGGAGAGTGATCACACTGGAGTATGGGGTGCTCTGGGCAGACACATAGTACAAGTCTATCAGACTTTTTTTTTTTTTCTTTACTCATCCTGCCCAGATTGTTCAATGACTCCTCTTAGGTTAGGTTCAAAGTTTTCTGACTGCTTGTCAATGTGTCCCAATCTATTTAGTTTTTTTGTACCATTTTAAAATCTCTGAAAAGAGAAAAAGTAACATAAGGTGAAGGGAGGGCTACAGAGGAATGTAGATATTGGGGAGGAAAAAACCTTGGGAGAGAGATAAATAAGCTGTGGTATAATCACAGAAGGTATTTCTCAACATCATGGAAAATCTAAGGACAAATCGATAGAAGACTGTGGAGGAAACATAATTATAACATCAGTCAAGAAGAGAGAACTGTGGTTTTTACATTCATATTATTCATTTAATAGATCTCAGTATCTTTGAATCTTTGGTGGGTTGGCTATTAGGAATGTTTTATTGAATGTGCTTCCTTTGTATCCATGCCTTTGAGTATTAATCTGATATATTCCCAGTGTCTTGCATTTTCAAAATTTTATAGGGTTACCAAAAGACTGCCTAAAATGAGAAAAGTAAACAAAGTATAAAATAAACACTTGTAGGTAAATACACTTTGCCTTCCTGCAGCGCTCTCTAACTTAAGCCACAAGGAAGTATTTTAGAACAGCATATTTATAATGTATTTTACTATTTTTAAAACATGATTTCAATTTTTTCCCCAAAGGCAACACAATCCTAGAATTATTTAGATTTCTCTTTACATTTTTTCTCCAATTTAGATGACTGCTAATTAGGTCTTTTTGTTTCAGTGCACCAGAACCTAGCTGGCTAAATTGTATATGGAAATATACGTGAATACATAAGAGCTGAGGGTTTCTGTTAAATATTCATAGACTTTTATATGAGAAATCCAGTTTCAATATTTGGGTAAGTATTTCAGTTTGGAAAATTCATTTTTATAATAGCTGATTAAGATGCTTTTGTTGTTATTTTTGGTGATAGGTGATTTGATGTTTGCAGAGGAGAAAAAATCTTTTCTTCTTCTCTTCTAGTTCTTGTCTGGGGCCTCTATAACCAAAAGACAGACCAAAAGAGAAAAACAAGCAGAAGTTTATTTACATGTGTATCTCATATACACATGGGGGAAACCCAGAGAATGAATAACCCAAGAATTTAGTCTTAAGTACCATCTCCAACTTCAAACAAAGAAAGAAGGGTGTGATAGAGGCCGTTTAAGGGAAGGTGACCAGGAAAAATGTAGTAAACAAAAGTTGAGATCTTTAAGCATATTTAAGTTGCTTTCTCCATTGATGAGAGTCTCTTGTGATTTATAGTCATCCTTCTCTTCTTGGTACAGAAAAGGAGACCACCCTTACAAATGAAGATTTACCTTAGAAATGTAAATTTCCCCTACAAAGTGTTTTTATGCTGTTTTCAGAGCTTCTCCGTATCTTCTACTTCTTAAACTAATCAGCTCAAAATAGTCCTATGCCAGAAAGGCACAGTTGGGGTGGCATATCCTGGTCTCCCACAGTCATTTGTTTTGGTGGCACATCCTGGTCTCCTACAAGTTCCAGCAAGGGAAACCACTGTCCAAAATGCCAGGTGGAGGGGTAGAAAGAAAAGACTAGCCTTCGTTTTGCTGCCTCGTGGAAATATGTGTACTTATTCTACTCTGGCTGGTTTCACTGACTGAGATAAGGACGGTAGAATAGTGGAAGAGTAGCTCACAAGCACCATTTTGCCCAAAGACACCCAAAGAATGAGAGGAGAAAAATTGTTCTCCCCAGTGTTTTCTCTTCTAGTGAAATCTCTCTGTTTTGGGGAGAGGCAATCAGCTAAATTCAATGTTTTTTCTCTTTAATCCATTTGTACATTTTTTCAAATTGCCTTGATGTAGGGTACGATATTCTCTCTCACTGTGCCCAGCTTACAGCCCAGATCATTCTAAGCTTTTCAGTAGCTTCTGTATCTTCCTCAAAGCTTCTCTTCAGTAGAGTTGGAAAGTAGCTGGCTTGCCTATTCTGTAAAAGCACTTTTGTGTTCTTGAAGATCACTATAGAGTTACCTTAAACTCCCATCAAATTAACATTATTGAGAGCAATACAGATAGTATTGTCAAAATAAAACTATTTTACCTATATATGTATTTGAAAAGAAAAAAATAAGAATTAGTCTTACATGGAGAAGATGAAACTGTATGGAAAACAAATCATTTTGCTTTGTACAATATCCTACTTTGCCCTCAAAAAAATTCATATTTACATATTGGAAATGTTAGTAATCCATTTCCTTACTTGTTATTCATAATATACCCATTTGTTGTAATAAATTTTCACAAGAAATATTATCTGGAGAAATCAACCAACTTAATAAACATTATCCTCTACATAAATAAAATTTATATACACCCTGCCCTCTACTTAAGTTTTATTCAGAGGATGTCTTATAAGAGACACACATTTTTTACATAGAATAGTCTCTAGCTTTTAACATTATGAGAGGCAGCAAAATGAAGTTTAAGAACTCAGCTCTGGGGGCAGAGTTCTCTGAATTCAAATTATAGGTTCATAACTTACCACCTATCTGACCTTGGGTAACTTATTTGACTTTACTGAGCTACGGTCCTAAATGTAAAACTGGAATAATAATAGTACAGGTCTATGATTCCTAATCTAAAAATCCAAAATTTGAGATGCTCTAAAATCTGAAAATTTTTGAGTGACATGATACTACAAATGGAAAATTACATACCTGACCTCATGTGATGGGTTGCAGTCTAAACACACTCAAAATTTTGCTTCATGCCCAAAATTACTAAAAGTATTGTGTAAAGTCACCTTTAGGCTATGTGTATAAAGTGCTGTGCATATAAAACGTGAACGAATTTTGTGTTTAGATTTAGTTCATCCCCAAGATATCTCATATGTTCTTGCAAATATTCCAAAATAAAAAATAATAAAAAATCTGAAACACTTTTGATCTAAGCATTTTGGATAAATGATACTAAACCTACATTTATTTTTTTGATTAAATGTTTTTATGTATTAATATGTAGAGAAGGAAAAACTTTTTCCCTCTACTGTCCTAGATTCTCTGGCTGAGACACTACAAATTAGGCTGACGAAAGATAGATTAACGAGAGAATAACAAATGGAAGTTTATTAACAAGTGCAGCACACATACATGGGATAAAAACTGAGGGATGAGTAACTCAAAGCAATGACTAGAAACTGGTAGACAAGTGACCAAAGGAAAAGCTTTAGGACTTTAGAGGTGGTAAACTGTGGGAAGGTAAATTTATGAGGGAAAATAATGGAAGACAAGGGTCATCTTAGTAAGGCTTGTTTGTGCAGGTCCATCTTGGAGCCATCTGATCTCCAGTGATAAGGTTTTTGTTCCTTTTCTGGTAGGGAGTCTGGGAAGTTGCAGGGGGAAAACACCTTCATGAGGGGAATTTATGTTCTGTTTTCAAGCAGATCGGAGTGGCGGAAAGCTCATTGTATATCTGCCTTTTCTTAATTGCCTTCAGCTCAAAATCATCCTTGTGCCAGAGTAGTATGCTTTGGGGTGTCATACTTTGGACACCTTCATGTATGTAAAGTGCTTAGAACAGTGCTGGCTTATTGTAACTGTCAGGTGTAGGGACCAGATGTCAGGTCCCTGTATTCCCTGGTTCTTGATCCCCAGTACCAAAGTATGGTTATTGGTAACAAGTTGATGGAGCAAAGGAGCACACCAAGCAGATGCAAGCAAAGTGTCAAAGTTTATTAAAACATAGTGCATTTCAGAGATGGAATGGGTCAACCCCAAGAGTGGAGGAGACCCTGAGTTTAATAAGAATATCCCTTTTATGCTGATTCCATAATTTTATGTTAAGTGGGGGGTGGAATATTCATGTTTTTTCTTGGAAAGGGGTGGAGAATTCCCAGAGCTGGAAACTCTCCCTATTTTTAACCTTGTAAGGCAATTTCCAGAGGTTGCCATGGTATTTGTAAACCGTCATGGCACTGGTGGGTGTGATTTTTACTATGTTGATGAGGGTAGGCCACTTGAGGATACTGTCACTTTACCTGTACACATGCTCCAAAGATTCTCTTTTGTGGCCCACTTGTATCTCCACTTTGTGGCCTTTCTACTTCTTTCTGGTTGGTCAGTCCTTGGAAATGCCCTATTGTAGACCAAATGTCCAGCCATTCCTTGGGGACCCTTTGACACGTCATCTATTCCTTCTTGGAAGCCCCCTTCTGGTCAATTTGTTTCTCCTGGTAGACAAAGCATCTCCTAAACATCATCTATTTCTCAGTAGAAACCCCTTCCTAGACAAAGCAACGGTTCCCCTTCCTCCTTGTCCCAACTTAATATTAGCACTCAATAAATGTTGGCTATTACAGTTGTTATTGTAATATATATATAATATATATATGTAAAAGTCATTGCTGAATGGCAAGACTGACTATGACCTCTAACAATCTTCAATATGAAATGACAAAGTTGAAGAAATGGTGTACAACCCAAAGATCTTCTCTTTAGTTAAACAGGGGTAGAACTGTACCCTGTGGGTCAGGATGTGTAACATATTATCGAGGTGTAAAGATATTTTTGCATCTTCAAACTGTGCACTGGATAATTTGTTGTTCTTCTTCCCCTGTTCTACCTGAACTATTTGAGGCTATGCTTTTGTCTTTGTTTGTCCATCTTGGATTATTTTGCCCAATTTTTTATCCAAGGACAGTTTTGACCTAATTCCCAGAGTGGTACAGAAGAGTCATGTAGGCTGGAAATTGATATTGACAATCTGCCCAAATGATTACTGTAAATCCAAAAGAGCAACTAATTTTCAATTTCTCAAACCTCCAAATACTAGGTGGCTGAGACTTACTGAAAAAAAAAATAATAGAAAAGGTCTTGATTAGTTAGCAGCCAAATAAAGAACCCTTGAGGGCCTGAAAATATGTATTACTCGGTGAAAGCTTCTCCTTTGTTAAACTCATTGGGTCTGCTTAAAAGGGATAAACTATAAAAGATTGAGATATAACATATGAGTGATGACCATAGGGAATGGAGTTGAATATTTTCAAAAAATTACAAAACAATCACGGCATGAGATACCTTTCCTATAGATGTGAACTAAATGAATGTGCTAAAAAGATGTCTTAGAATTTACAAGGTGAAAATAATCTGAAATTACCTAAGAAAACCTCTTTATTTCACACAGGAGGAAATTGAGGTCTTCTAAAAGAATGCTGTGGCTAATTTGGAGAGAATCTAAATCTCTAAAGTCTACCTCACTTTTCAGTCTCTCCTGTTAGACAAACAATTATATGCACTTTCCTCCCTGTTTGAGATTCGCAAGTGGGCACTACTTAACTCTTTGTCAGCTCTGTTAAGCTGGACTAACTTCCCAGGGCTAAACATATAACCATTTTTCATTTTTTTGGCAATCTGTTCTATTAAATTTGCATATTCTAATATGCAGCATTTATGTCTAATCCCTAAAAGAAAACTCACTAAATTTCTGGTAGGATTATTTCCTCTCTTTCTCTTTGGCTAGGGACAGAGATTTGAATAACAGCTGAGAGAGAAAGCAGAAGTTAGGCAGTGCTTTTATAAATGAAATTAGCAAGTTTCTACAATTTAAAGGTTCTATTTGTAATTCTAAAACCTTTTCCCTTTCTCCTTGCTTAGCTTCAGGCGTGAATGAAAGTGTTGGGTGGGGGGGAATGTTTGCTTTTCTTCCTCTTAATGGGTAAGAGATCACTAAACGCTGAATTTACAAAATACTTGGCTGGTTTTGGATTGTATGCATAAGCACAAGATGAATATCATGGCTTAGATCTAACTGAGTAATATCTGCAAAGCCACTTTGCTATATATATGAAAAATCTACATTGTTTCACTTGACAATCTTCTCAAATGATATCCACAAGTATTTAGCATTAAAAAGCTCAGTTTAGAATTTGAATTGCTAATGTTGAGTTTTCAATTCAAGGTTCTACAATCCAAAACAGGGTGGAAAAGGAAAAACAAAAAAAGAACAAGCATAATTGAAGGGAAACAGTAGCACTGGTTCCCACTTGGTTAAGTTGCTTGCAGGCAACCTAAGGGGTCCTCACTCCTTCCAGGCAATTGGTGACTTCCAGTTGCCTTACATTCCACATGGTTTGGGGTGGAACATCATAAAGAAAATATTGATGTTATTGTTACGCAAGCTGAAAACACACACACGCACACACACACACACACACACACACTAAACAAAGCAAAATCCAATACAAATTTTAATAGGGGAGAAACCAGCCAGCTTCCTTAAACATATTGTTATCACCAATTTTGATTCTTTTCCTCTCTTTCATCCTTCCATATCCCACATTAGAGATGAAACCTCTCAACTTGTGCAGAGTTCTGTATAATATTTTTTGATAATTTTTATTTATGTCCTGTTTTTTATTCTTTTTTCTAGATTGACCCTCCTTTCTCTAGACATTCTTCCACTCTGGAAATTTGCTTTGAGAAGATCTTGATTTTTAAGTGTATTATTCTTTTCTCTGAAAATAATCATATTACTTTAAGGTATACAGTTATCATTGTTACATGAACTACACGGGAGTTTCAGCTTAGGTCCTGTTTCTTGTCCCCTTTTAAAGCTTCATGAAGAGTTTTTGCCATTAGCTTTAATTTAGGAATCAAAATCCAGCGAAACCAGCAATACCCAAGAATCTGGCCATATCCAAGAATCCTCACAACTGTTTAAGGGTGGCAGGGACTGCTATTCAATTTACTGCCTTTCTCCAATCTGGGAGGAGGTTCCAAGAGACAATTCAAATCCCTAGTATTTGACAATGAGAAGTGAGATCCTAACTTTTTCTGAGATACTTTATATACTTTGTCAGCCAGAAAATTTAATACAGTTATAGCATGTTGCCTTGATTCAGCTTTAGTCTCACTGGTAATCAGAATATTGTCTATATACTGTGAACTCATTCCCTTGCCTGCAACTCTTTCCCTCAAATCCCTGGACAGAGGCTGGACTCAGTGGGTCACACCTGCAATCCTAGCACTCTGGGAGGCTGAGATGGGAGGATTGCTTGAGCTCAGGAGTTCGCGACCAGCCTGAGCAAGGGCAAGACCCCATCTCTGTCAAAAATAGAAAAATTAACTGGGCATTGTGGTGCACACTTGTAGTCCTAGCTACTTGAGAGGCTGAGGAAAGAGGATCGCTTGAGCCCAGGAGTTTGAGGTTGCAGTGAGCTACGATGACGCCATTGCACTCTACCCAGGCCAACAGAGGGAGACTCTGTCTCAAACAAACAAACAAACAAAATTCTGGGCAGAATTTTTCTGAAGATTGTTGGGGAGTTTTTAACCCCCTGAGAAAAACTGTCTAGCAGTACTGTCATTTGGCTTTAGACTTTAATAAGACTTCCCATTCAGCAGCAAATAGTTCTTGGGATTCAGGAGCAAGAGGAAGGCAAAAAAAGTGCCTTTTAAAACTATTGCTGAAAACCAGGCTAAGTTCAAGATAAAGTGGTAAGGAGATGAATATCTCCCATTATTTAGTTTATTGCCCTTAGGTATCGAACAAACCAGTAGGCTCATGCAAATCCCTTCCCTTCATGGCTGGACACTCAGCTTTAAGGTCTGTTTGTTTAGGTCTCCTTGGCTAAGTGGGGTCTAGTCAGTCCGTGGGGTGGGGAATGCCTGGGGTTTCTTTTAGTTTACATTTCTATTTCCATTTAGTTTACATTTTGGTCAAGATTTGACAGTGGCAGTATCAATGGTCAAACTTTTATTTTGTACCATCATTGGCAGAGTGGCCTGGCTATTTGCCCCAGTTCCACCCTGTGCCTTGGTGGCAACTTTATGGCCAAGGAACTTACACTAAAAAACTTCTGGTCAATTAAATCTTCTAGGCCAGGTTGATAAGGAAAAACCCCATCTATTATTTGGTGACACATCAGCCACCTGAAACCCCCACTACTCAAGGAAGACCTGCATCAGCATAATGCTATCCTATTACCTGGCCTATCAACTAACCTATTACCTGGCGCATCAGCATAACACTGAACCTATTACTCTGTGCATCAACTACCCTATTACCTCTTACATCAACATAATACTAACCTATTATCTAGCGGGCATTAGTCACCTGATATCACACACCTTGGATCACCCCAACTTAATAAAAGTGGGAAAAATCGTGTAGACAGGGCTCAGAATTTGGTGGTGAGACACCTCTGAGCTCGCTGGCGAATAAACTTTGATTCTTCGACTCTTCATGTGCCACTTGGCTTGTCCTTGGGACCACCTGCTATAACACTGGCTATAACAAGGTGGGAATGCAGGTGGACAGGCATTCATCAACTTTTACAATGTAAGAGCAAAAAACCAAACACCAAAAGCAAAGTTATAAAATAAACTTATCTACAGCATTGAGCTATTGTAATCTTGAATTTCATTAGACTTATAGTAATTTGTTATGTAAAACATAATCATTGTTAACCATTTAAGCTAAGGAATTTTGATACTTTTGTTGTACAGGAGTATTTTTTGCAGTCACTTTAGTAATTTTTCCTAACTGCACCCAGGAAGCTCTGTCAGCAAGTTATCTTGATGCTCTCTCTGTAATTTTCTTAAGTCTATGGGAAGCAGGAAATTCTTCATGGTTGTGATGGATGCCTGCACCACCTGGCCTCACAAGACAAAGTCCCTCATTTTTGCCAGCTGTTTAGGCATCTGTGTGTCCATCCTTGATCTGGAGGGTCTGAACTAATTTCATCCCTGAAATCGGTCCTTACAGTATCACCCACCTGCCTTTTTTCGGATCGACCCTAAGCCTAAATGGAAGACTTTTGTAGTTTTAGCAGCAGAGAGCTGGCAATGAATAGTTTTAAAATTCTGGAGATATCAGATAAATTTTGCTATTTATTTAATATTTGTCTTGATTCTGGAAAACAAAGCAAAAAGAATCAGCAATATTTTAAATAAAAAGTCATAAAAAAATTTCAGTTATTTCTGTTAGGTAGATAGCAAGGGACCTCCAAGACTCTCCTAGGGTCAAAAGTGGGTACCTTGCCTTGGTGCTCCCTCAAGCAATTGTGCCACCTAGAAAGAAGGACAAGAGCAATCCCCCCCTTGCTGTTAATCCTGCCCCAAGCGACTGCCACACCTGAGGAAAGGAGGAACCCTTGCTAATCTGTAAAAGAATACAGGGAATCCCCATCCTGCAGGCCAGGCAGCCCAAGCACAATAGGATTTGGAAAGTGACCTAGAGTAACCTAAGGCTAATTATTATGTCAATTTCCATCAAAGTGGGTCAATGGTGACTTTTTGTCAGAATCTCGGGTTTCAGCACCAAAGATGTCAGGATGGGGGTCTGCCCTCTGTTCTTGGTGTACTCTTGGCCAAAGAATGACCAGACATACCAAAGTGTCAAGTCCAGACTATTAACCCTGTTCTCTGACTCCTTTCTTGGAAAAATTGCCAGCAAGGCCAATATGACGGAGTAACCTCAGGCAGGGAGCAGTTTCATGAAAAAAACTCTTTATTGTAGAATAAACTGGGTCTATCTCTGAGAGTGGAGAGAGATAGACCAACTCATTCACTGACCCACTCACCTCCTTCCTGACTTCTCAGATTGTTTCCTTTTGTTAGCCCAGTCTGGAAAAGGGCTCTTGGGAGGTGTAGAGTGTTATCAAATGATCAACAGGTGTCCTCAAAATTCCATCTTCATATATACAAGCTCCCTCTAAGACAGTCCACCTGTGGGGGCAGTGAACTGCACTGCAGATTTAAGCAAATTGCATATTAATTACCCTTAGTTTACCCTAGGTCACTTTCTAAATCCTATTATGCCTGGACTGGGGAATTCCTAGATTGATAAAGCATTCCCTCCTTCCCCATGAGTAGCAGTTGCTGGAGATAGGATTAAGGGAGGGCCAACACCAAATGGAGTGCCCACCTTATCCTTCTTCCCAGGTGGAGCAATTGTTCAAAACAGAACCAAAACAGGGAAACCTTGTCCCTCATCCAGAGAAGAGCCAGAGAGCCTAACTATCTACCTAATAGTCTGAACCACAAGGAGGGCCTAATCCAGACTATAAAACAAGACCCCAGACCATAATCAGGGCCCTCTTGTTATGACAGGGGAGTCCATTTGCCATTGTGTGGCAAATGTATCTTGCTCTTGCTCTGTAAGCATATCTTGTCCTTTCTCAATAAACTTCATTTCATGCTTGCCTTGCTTTTGGTGTCTAGTCATTCTTCTGCCAAGAGCACACTAAGAACCAATTATAGACAAAATTACCAACCCCTTACCCAAACATTTCCATGATTTTTTCTTAAAGCAGCAAATCTTGGACCATAGTTGATTATAAACTGTTGAACTTAACCTTATGTTTTCAGAAAAGACACTGACATTTTATGATTGTCTACTACTTAATTTACATTAAAATTTCAATTTACTAAAATAATCTTGAAACTATGACATACAGTCAAAAGCAAATCTTACAGATCTATAAGATTTTTCAGTTTTCAAAAAGGTTCCCCCCCCATTTTAGATTAGTGACTTCTGAATTACTTATTTTATTGCCCTAAAAAACTGTTGTTAGTTGATTCTAAATTTGCATTTCCAAGGACACGAAACCAGGTAGAAAATTTATATCTCAAGGCGTAGAACTTTGACTTAAACAAAGGTAAGATTTGTTTTGTAAACTTTGAGCCACACACCTTTTTATCTAAATTTTTCTTAATGGTTTAAGTGCAGAGAGAAAAGTACCCTTCCAAATGGAGACTTTCTTTTTATAGTGGTAAAAAATTTCTTTCCAAAAGAGCATTAAAATAACCAACTACCTGTAGATTGATTTAGTTGGATTGGTGGTCTCTTCAATTTAGCTTGTTTCTTAATTAGATTACTGGCTTTAAGGTGGAACCCTTTAAAGGAACAGGGTGAAGAAGGTCTGTAATTTTAGCACCCAGCTGGCAAGCAGAATACTTAGATCCCAGTTATCGTTTCACGTTATTTTGTGTTAAACATTTTTGTAGCCTGTGAATATTTGATATACAATGGACATGATTAATTGTGCCCTCAACAAAGTCATTCAATGTCTAAACAAATTTGATATCCAAACATATTTTCTTAAACAAAATTGGGGAAAAAAAAGAAGGGAAATTTAAAATATAGACTAAGAAAATTATAAAATATAGTTTTAATTATTACTTTTAAGCTTAAAAAAAAGTACCAAGATAACAAATGTAAGTATTCTAGTAAGACTATTCTGAATAATGTAACACCTTTAAGTTCTATTAATATAAATATAGTAGAAGTTTTAGAACATGTCCTGCTTAAAGACGTTTAAAATTTTGATTTTTCTAAAATACTAACATCCCCAAATAAAATTTATTGACACGGCATCACCTGACTATAGGCCAAATAAATCTGTAACATCAATCCTTAGCATCTCAAATAATGACACAAAGTCATAACATTTTTACATAAGGATCAAGATCAAGCTATTTTAAAAACAATCTAAATGGTGTCAAACCACTTTTCTACTTAAGTGTATTAATAATACTTTCAAAGGGTAAGATTATTTTGAGATTCCCTTTGGATTCTAAGAATAATTACTACTTAAAAAGTAACAGTTCAGGGATTCTTTTTAAAATTTTCTTAGGCAAAGACCTTTGCTATAGAACACAATGTGCACATAACAGGCTGGCTTGCAACCAGTACTTGGAACAAATCAAGAGTGAATCAAATGAAAGGAAAGCCTCCAATTTGATTTAAACAGTTTTTGTGTGTACCTTTCCATATACAGTAAAATCAGAGGAAGACACTACATCTACAACTAGAATGTAGAGACCAAAATATCTTTAGAAATCTTTGACCTTAAGTTTCTGTTTCTATGCTATCATTTACTTAAGAGTTTTATTTATTCTAATACTGACACTTACTTTTGTTGAGGCATGCCTACTTTTTACCTAAGCAAGAAGCTTAAAGTTAAACACATGGGTATCTTTGCCATTAACTCAGGAGATTTAAGTGTTTTCATTATTACACCAACTTAACAAAAATCACACAGGCACAAATCATTTTGTTTTGGCTGAGTTTATAGTTTTATACATTTTGTGTCAAACCCTGACACCTTCAAATATGGAAATGACCAGTAAACCTAGGCAAAAGTATATGCTGACAATCTCAAAGATACTTTAATTTTTATTTTACCAGTAATTTTTTAAAAACTAGCCTACTTAACAAAGATTACTAAATTTATATGAACTTGAAAAGCATGTGGGCTTATTTACTCCATTTTTGAGAGCTCTTTTTATTTGTAAGCCAATTTTGGTACCATGTCTACATAACATATAATACATGTACATAGACAAAACATCTAAACACATATACACACAAAATTTCAATAGCATTTATCTCAGAACTCTAGCCATGAGATTCTCTGAAGTTCCATATAAATCTGTATACATTATATTTCTGTTCCTTTCTTTGCCTTTCCAACAGCAGGCATTCCCACATCTTGGCTAGGCTGCCTCCATGGATGGAGGTGTCTTTCAGTCTCCTAGATCTCAGTCTTCTAATCTCGAAGACCTTAGGACAGAGATGTTTTTTAAACCTCTCATACCACAGTTTCTGCTGCAAGAGAAACCATCAACAGAGGTGTCTTTTGACCTCCCAGACCTTGAAATGTTAGGTTTGAAGAATTCACTCTCCCCAAACTTCCATCCAAACCTCCTATAGGACCCACCCCTTTCCCCTTCCTAGGGGTGTATTAGGCACAGTAGCCTTTGCCAGACTCCTAGGGAGAAACAGGAATGAAATGCAAAAGAGGAACTTACTTTTCTTATCCCTCCTGATAAAGGACAATGCTTATCCATCCCTGTTGTTCCCTAGGGAGATAAAGGAATAGAATGCAAGAGGGTAAGTTATTTTCCTTATCCCTCCAGGTTATCTGAAAAGTATTTACTCCTCCCAGAAAAATCCTCTTGACACTTTTTCTGCCTCCAACCATCTGCATCCAGATGCTCAAAATAAACAGCATTTTGCTACACATGAGGCTTCATGTGTCTCCCTCTCATCTCCGGGCCTAACAGAACTCTGCTTATAATACCATTGACAAAAAATTCCCAGTGGGCAAAAAAGATAATAGAGACAGAAAG
>CAUYRT010054139.1:0-12605 GCA_963574885.1 Lepilemur ruficaudatus | reverse complement strand
GCCACATATTTTCTGTGGAGGAATATGGCTCAAATCACTGTTGCTTCTCTCATTTCCTTACTCGTTTTTAATTACACCTGGAACGTGCTTCAGAAAAGATCCCCCTGGGGATCGAAATTGTCTTAGTCCATTCAAGCTGCTATAACAAAATAACATAACTGGGTAGCTTATAAATAACAGAAATTTATTTCTCACAGCTCTGGAGGCTGGAAAGCCCAAGACTGCAAGACAGGCATCAGGTGAGTGCCTTCCTGCTGTGTCATAACATGAAAGAAGACATCACACGGCAAGAAAAGACACATAAGGGGGCTGAATATTTCCTTTTTTAAGAAACCCACTCAATCAATCCATTCAAGAGGGTGGAGTCTTCATGACCTAAATGCCTCTTGAAGGTCTCATACCTCCCCAACACCTCTGCATTGGGGATCAAGTTTCTAGCACATGAACTTTAGGGGACACATTCAAACCACAGCACACTGCAAATGAAATTACTTGCTTCTCTATTTGCCCTGAATGCAGATTTCCGTTTGCTCAAATAAGGCTTAATCAGTCATCTTTGGCTCTTAATCAGTCATCAGGCTCAGTACCTGACAAACTATTTTCATACATTTGCATTTACAAATTAGCATGCGTGGACACTTGTTCCTTGGAGGTCACATTCCTCTGAAGGTTAAAATGGGATCACTTTGCCCAGACATCAAAATTCTCAGGCCACTCAAAAAATACAATTCTTCAATCTCTCTTTATCATCATAAACCATGATGGTTCTCCACCGATTTACTCAAGGTAAGTAGAAATTATTTCTTGGCTCTTTACACCAGCAGCTTTATCTCCTAGGCAAAGTATAGTCTTCTATGCCTCAGTTTTCTTATCTATAAAATGAGAATGATAATAAAGTGACCTATCTCAAAGGTTTTGCTGAGAGAATTAAATGAGCTAATATATGTAAAGAATTAGAAACAGTGGCCGAGCACATCATAAGTGCTGTGTGTTCGCTGGTGTTAACATCAACACAGCCACCCTTCAAAGTTGGCATTCTTTTAGAGAACTAACTCTCCCATGGACAGAGTAGATTCAAAACCAGTCTACATGAATCTCAAATTTTAATTTCTCCTTTCTCCTCTGATACCTAATCCAAGAGTCTATCATAAGATTGTGCTAGGAAAGCATGTTCCACGTTAAGCCATAAGATTCTGGGGATCACTGAGGGTGGTCAAGACCTCCCAGTGTCTCTTCCAAATCAATACAGGGCAAGAAGCTTATTGAAGATCAGGAGGCATCATAGTCTATACACAGCTGTATGCCTCCCAGGGACCCAGAATCACTTCGACAGTTTAGGAATGTGGGCTCAGAAGTCTAAGCAACATGTCCTGGCTTAGGGGAATGCCCAACACTGTCCAGAATAGGGAACTGAGGAGGCCAGATCACTAGGGAAAGAGGAAGATTGTCCAAGGAGAAGAGAGCTTTGAGAAAACAAGTAAGGAGACCCCACCCAAGGACAGGGAATCTGAAAACAGCAGGGCCATAAAGTGCAACTGCAGTTGCAAAGGCCCTGAACACTGCCTGCCAGATCTGTTTCCCACCACATCCCTTACCATGTCCCTCATGAAAGACAGAGGCCAGCAAGGAGTGGAGATGAGAAGTGACCAGCTCCCTTAGCTCCTGTATCACAAAGATCTCACCCAGGATAAAATGTAGGTGCCCAGCACAGAGTGAAGTCAAGCATGCAGAAGTACCTTTAAACCACAATTATCCTGATCTGGATGGTAACAATTTGTCTTTCCATCACCTAGAGGCCCAGAGCAGAAGGTGAAGGAAAACGTTCAAAGGGAACCTGCACTCCATCCTGCCGTGTAAGCCACACAAATCCACCCATGCATGTCCCATAAAGGTGAACACTGAATACCAGACTGCCATGGATCCATCATGCAGGAACAACGTGCCCCAACAAACCGTGTTCCCCACTTAGTTCCAAACCCTGCCATCTATGAAGTGGAACTCTACCTCCAACTTTAATCCTTCTGGATTCAATAATTGCATGACTCTTCCTAAAAGACAAGACCATCACCCTGCCCCCACCCCTATTAAAACCACCTGGACCTCAACTTTCCTTCCTCTGATGGCAAACTGGACTGTACTTCTGGGCCTTGATAAAGGAGGTTGCCTGGCAGGCACCTTTAGACACTATTCGCATGCATAGTCAAGTGGCCTAACACCGGAGAAGACCACTGACGGAGTCAGACAAGACACTAATGGACTCAGATGCTTCACTAATGAGAAAGAAGGATTACCTTCCTGTAAACTGGAACAATGCGAGATTGTTTTATAACCCCAAAGTAGAGGCATACGAATGGTAATCTGCCAAGCAGTTAAAATTCCAACACAGAAAGGAGGAGGGGGGAAGCCCTAAAACATTCCATGTGCAAAACCCATCAGATGTAATGTTTATTTGAGCAGCTTCATCTGTTCTACAAACAGCAACTGTGAGGCTAGAGGAAGTGGAAGGGGGGAGACACACAATGTCCTAGGTATGGAGGGGAGGGGAGAGAGCTTGAGTTATCATGCTGCAATAAGGCCTTTTGCTGCAGGGGAAGAACACGACCATGAATGTAGGTAAGCAGCATGTGGCAGCTTCCAGAAAACAGAGCCTATGAGTACTTCACAGGCGAAAACCTCTGGCACACTCAGGAACACTACCTTAGCTCGGCTCTCTCCAACTACAGACTTCTAACCCAAGGACCTCACTTTCACCTTGGTGACTTCAGCTCAAGGTGATGGTTCCCCTCCCAAACTTGGACTAATGGGAAAGGTAAATATCTACAACCAGGTACTACTATAAGGTGAGCCAAGACTTGTACCTTGCCCCCAAGACCAGCAACTCGAATCAACTGGATAAAAAGTGAAGACAACGTATATACTCCCGGAGCAACTGAAGAACAATCCACCCACTAAAAATCACTAAGTACACTCCCAGATCTCCTTGGAACAGCCCCTTAAGCACAACAGTCAGCCGGATCCCAACTGCTCTCACATCCAGGGTGCCTTCCAGGGTGCCAGGGTGTCTTCCTTCACAGGAAGGCAGGAACCTGCAACACTGGAGGACTCCAGAGACGATTTCAGAAGCTGAATGTGCTTTGCTCAAGATAAGCTAAAGTTTCCCCCCCTCTATCTATTGCGTGGTTTACACTGAAAGAAAAAAAAAATTCCATTTATTTCATAAAAGAAGGAATACAACCACTGGCAGAGAAGAGATTGTTTACTCGGTGATGTGATCTGAGGAGCCAGACATGACCACACAAAGGTGCTCAGCTCAGTGAGTGCAGCTGGGGACCAGCCAAGCTTCAGCTCACTAAGCAAGCAGCTGGCCCAAAAGGAATAAGGAATGTCCTTTTATAATTTGTCCAGGAGGCACCTGCAAATAAGACCTACCTTTGATACACCTTATGGAAGGTGATACAGCACCCCTCCAGGTATTACAGATATGAAGGCTTGGGTTCAAATCCTGTTAAGTCAACTGTAAAGTCAAGACAATGAAACCCTAAAAACGGGTAATTCAAGAGTATTAAGGTAACATTTTTTTAGCACAGTATGTTAAATGTGCTAAGGGGCAGTTCTTCCTAATGAGTAGCAACTAATAGAGTCAGATTCTATAGCTTCAAAGAACTGTAAGGATTTCTAATAGTCACAGGCCCTTATTGCGGAGTAAGGCTTACCATTTATAGGCCAAACACTTCTTTATTAATTTTGAAATGCTCTCTCATTGGGTTAGTGCTGACTTACGCTATCCACTTCTTGCTTTTCCAAAGGACTAACAAAACTAAATGAAAAACTTATGACCGTGGCTAAGATACAAAGCAAATGTGGTAATTACCATTTCCTGAACGTCTCTCTCGCATGAGCTTTCTCTCATTCAACATTAAAAAACAAGAAGAAACTTCCAGCTTCTAGCTAACATGGAGTAATAGAGACAGGAGTTACTCCTGCCTGCCTGAAAGAACTAAAAATCTACAGAAGACAATTGTCATTAGACAACAATGGACTGTGATCCCCGAGAGATGGGAAACAAGTGATCCTTCAGCTTACTGCCTTGAGAGAATTCTCAGGCTGCAGGATAGTTAGGAGAAAGGCAGGCAGAGCCTAGAGAAACCTGACATGAAAAAGACAAGGGGAGGCAAGGTGAGCAGAACGTGTAAGACAGAGAGCACCACAGGGCCAGAGGTACACAGAGAACGCTGGAATCTGCCAAGGAAGCAGCTCCTCAAGCCTTCTGGTAAGTACTGGTAAGTACATGCATGTCAGGAATCTACCCAAGGGAAAGAAAGGATTAGAGGGAACAATGCCCAGATGCCACACAGGGCCAGGAATGGTGCTGCTTCCTCCTAGTGCAATTGGTAAACATCATAATTTACAGGACAACAGCAGTGGTTCCCAACCTTTTTGGCACCAAGGATCATTTTCTTGGAAGACAATTTTTCCACGAATGAGGGGTGGGGGATGATGGTTATGGGATGATTCACGCACTTTACATTTATTGTGCAGTCAAACCTCTCTGTTAATGATAATCACCTATTTGCAGCCACTCTCCAGCGCTAGCATCACCGCCTAAGCTCCACCTCAGATCATGAAGCATTAGATTCTCATAAGGAGCGCACAACCTAGATCCCTCACTCAACCTAGATCCCTTGCATTCCCAGTTTACAGTAGGGTTTGCCCACCTACAAGAATCTAATGGTGCTGCTGATCTGACAGGAGGCGGAGCTCAGGTGGGGATGCTAGCTGATGGGGAGCAGGGGTAAATACAAAAGCATCTTCCCTGGCTTGCAGGCAGCTCACCTCCTGCTGTGCAGCCAGGTTCTGGCCTAGGGGTTGGGGACCTAGGGATTAGGGACTGCAGAAGTAATGTACTCACATAAGGGTTTTGCCTGAGTAGTGAGGGAAATATTGCCCTATAGTAAATACCACTCAGGCCCTACCTAACAAAGCATAAAAGCAAGATCCAAACAGATCAAACTATTCCCTAAACAGCTTAATCAGATCCCAGAACACTCAAGAATATGTAGAGAAATACAAATATTTCCTGCACACACCAAAGGAAAATTTACAATGCCTGACATCCAAAAAAATTACCAGACAAGCAAAGTAGCTGGAAAATATGACTGATAATGAAGACAGGGCGGTGGGGGGGGGGGTGTCAATCAATCCCAAATGACCCATAAATAACACAGATGGCAGGATTAGCACACAAAGATACCACAACATCTGTCTTAGCTGTATTCTATAAGTTCAAGAAGGTCAGGGGAAAGATCAAGCATATCAGCAAAGACACTGAAGATTATTAAAAGGTCAAAATCTAACTTCCAAATACAAAAGCAATGCCTGAGATGAAAGATATACTCATTGGGTTTAGGAGCAGATACCAGTCAGCTGTGGGACTAGACAGAGTAATATATGTACAAATGAAGTCCCCAAAGGGAGAAAGAGGAACAGACAAAAAAATACCTGAAATACTAATGGCTCCAATTTTTCCACAATAGATGAAATCTTCAGAACTAATAAGTTCAATGAACCCCAAAAAGCACAAAAAACATGGAGAAAAACTATACCAAATCACATTATAGCAAATTTCTTAAAACCAATAATGGACTGAAAAGTCAACTGGGGAAAACAATACTTCCTAAAAAGCTATAAGAACAGCAGACTTCTTGTCAGAAAGGACGCAAATTGGAAGACAGTAGAGCAGTATTCATGACAGCACCAGCAGGAAACCACTATCAACCTACAATTCTATACCCAGCAAAAAATAGCTTTCAAAAATGAAGGTGAATTCTTACAACCATGAATGATTCTTCAATTATCATAAGATGAAAAGATTTTCTAGAGATCTTCTCAGGCATAAAAAAAACTGAATAATTCCTCTATCACCACCTATTTTTAAAATGTAAAATGTTCAAGCAAATGCTAAAGAAAATGATACTAGAAGGGCAGCTCAATCTACAGGAAGGAAAGAACATTAGAAATGGCAACTATGGGCCGGGCGTGGTGGCTCACGCCTGTAATCCTAGCACTCGGAGACATTGAAGTGGGTGGATCATTTGAGCTCAGGAGTTCGAGACCAGCCTGAGCAAGAGTGAGACCCCGTCTCTACTTAAAAAAATAGAAAGAAATTGGCTGGACAACCAAAATACATATAGAGAGAAAAATTTAGCCAGGCATGGGGGCACATGCCTGTAAGTCCCAGCTACTCAGGAGGCTGAGGCAGGAGGATCACTTGGGCCCAGGAGTTTGAGGTTGCTGTAAGCTAGGCTGATGCCACAGTACTCTAGCCCTGGCAAAAGAGTGAGACTTTGTCTCAAAAAAAAAAAAAAAAAAGAAAAAGAAAAAGAAAAAAAGAAAGAAAGAAAAAAAAAGAAAAGAAAAAGAAACGGCACCTGTGTGAGTAAATTAAAAGAGGTGAAAGGTTAGATAAATCCATGTTTACTTTGTATTTATTTCCACATTTTCAGTGACCAAAGGTGCCACAGAACATTCTATTTTTCAATTTTGTCCCTTCTTTACTTCTTATGAGTAGAGAGCATATTTAAGTCATGATAGCTCTAAACTTTAAAATTACAATAGTATTTCTCTCGTCTTTGTTAAATACTCCTCAAGGTTGTAACAGCAGAATACTCTGCAATAGACTGGTCAGTGGAGGCTTCTAAACCTATTCTAAAGTTAAGAGAAATATACCTAAGCTGTTCGTTGCTTGTTTTGCTTTGACTTTTTTTTTTTTTGGCAATCACATTTTTGTTACAGGGACGTGCAAAAATTATGTAGGCATTTAAAATTCTAATTCTTAAAGATGCTCACTTGAATAACCCCATTTATAACAATGCGTGCTGTCAAGCAAGACTCCTGTACATTTGGAATTATCTTCCTTTCAAACTTAAGATAGGAAAAGTATTTTATACCAACAAAATAACTCAGAACAAAAAGAATAAGGAACTCAGTAACACACACAATTCAGCTGTGAACATGATACTAGTTAAAAGCCTGAGATGATTCGTAGCATTTTCACATCCAGAAGCTAAACTATACTCAGTTTTGACATCCATATACTTCCAATAAGTCTTGGCATTCAAAATACAATCTACTGGAATAGGACTGTGTTTGAACTCAGTAATTCTCGTTTATCGAAGGACTAACTAAAAACAGCAGCTCCTTGTTTAACAGAAGGGAAAACGTATACCCCTGCAAAGGCACAGTTCTGCACTGTTTTATTAGTTCAACAAAAACTTTCAGAGTTTGCTTTGTGAAGTGCGTTAGCACACAAAATGCACTGCACACTTCAAAAGAATACAAGGCTATCGGAGTTAACAAGGAATCTCAGCACTAAGCATTAGGGCCCATCCCACAAGGTGTATGGAGATGACTGCTGTGTGAATAACCATGATGTAATCTGTTCACCAACACCCTGTTTTCACAAATTACAACCTCTACTGACTCCTGTCTGTTCCATGCAAGCAAATACCAGGCCACCCCAACCTCTGCGGAGGAAAATCACACCATACAATACAGCGTCTTTCCTGTGACTCAATCACCTCAAAAGAGGGAGACACACCCACACTTTTCCATCTGCCTACACATAGCTGCGGCGGGGTGGCATGGAGGAAAGATCTAAATCGTAATTTGTGTAAATCAGTAACACTCTGAAACACGTCTGAGAAGTCTCCACTGGACATGCACAGTAGCATGTAACAGTTCAGCTGGGCAAAGTGGCCTGCTCCTTTAGTCCCAGCTACCTGGAACTTGGGAGGCCAGGACAGGAGGATTCCTTGACACCAGACGTTTGAGACTAGCTTGGGAAATACAGTGAGACCTTGCCTAAAATAAAAATTAAGATTAAAAATTTAAAAAAACACGAGCACATACAGCAATTCATGTGTCACATACACTGACGATGGCTAATAATATCAAACACAGAGAATGGTCATTATACAACTAAAAGAACATGCTCAGGTCACGAACCACCACCTGGTAGTTAGTTACCACTGCCTCACACATCTCACAAATGAGTGAACTGCGGCCCAGAGTTATTATATAACCTGTCCATGGGCACACAATAAGTCATTGTTCAAGCCACAGTAAGAAGCCACACAGTCTGGCTCAAGCTTGCGCTCAGTCACTGTAATGCAACACCGTCTCCATGAGACTTCCTTAAGAACCACTATTGTCTTTACATTTTTCAACCCTTTTAGATAAAATATAAACAGTTACTCTTGCTCTCTATTTGAGGGGCCAATTCAAATGAACTCTTTCGGAGTATGCATTTTGATCTTCCACTGACTTATAACTAAAAGCATACCACCACTAAATTCCCAGTACAACACCCTCTTTCTTTTCCATTTGCCAACAGATAATCTGCGACCCTATAACCAGCCTTCCAAAGAGTTTCTCACCATCGCTACATACCTGACTGACCGAAATCTGTCTATTCTGGTTTTCACAAATACTGACATACTTCTGGAGGAAAGGCAAGTTTTACAAGAGGAACCAAGCGAAACAGAATGGGCAAGATTAGAACATGAGAGGGCTGACTAAAACCTCTGTAGTGTTATCATTCTAAACACCAAAAATTGTATTAATGTGAAAAACCACCTCATCTATCACAATGCTCAAAATAAAACCAACACCTACAACAACTTAAAGACAAAATAAAACAATGACAAAACCACTCAGCCCCCAAGGTGAGCTGAGTGTCCCACCAGCACAGAATCCTTCTGCTCATCTGTGGTTGGGCTGCCCTATCCATCAGAGAGCTTCTGATGAGAGGGTGAGCTTTCATTTTTACCAAAAGTGACCTCATGATCTCAGATGATGACATTTTAATGAGTAGGTAAAAAGATAACAGTTTGGGGTGGCATTGTTTCCATAAAGAAAAGTTAAGGAAAAGAATTAGAAACTTTACAAAAACACAAAATCCTATAGAACTCTGGATTGTATCTGCTAGAAAGATCTCCAATTTCAAGTAAAAGCAACAGCACCAAGTATACAGAACAAAACACGGCTTAGTGAGTTTCCTGTAGATACATTAACACTTTGCAAACAGATGGATGTTTTAACTGAAGACTTAAAACCATATTATAAGCATCATCAGATAAATGTAATGGATTCAATTTGCAGGTTGGAAAATCAGACTGGATAATGCCTGAACTGAGGCTGGCATCAGTCTTCACCATGGATTGATTTTTCTTAAGGAGGAAGTCACTCATATAATCCCTCTCATTCTCCCCGATTCCCTCTCTCCCTCTACTCTAGAAAAAAGGCATATAAACTGATGACCTTAAACTAAGGTACCTTCAAGGGTGTGCACAGCAGGAATAATTAAGTGTATAATAGCTAGCAACTCATATCGTTTTTTAAAAAAATAGAGAATGCTTTTTCCAAAACAAACACATAAATCATGACTGTATGCTATGGTTTGAATGTGTCCTCCAAAATTCAAGTGTTGGAAACTTAATCCCCAATGCCACAGAGCTGACAGGTAGGACCTCTAAGGGGTAATAAGGTTATGAGGACTAAAGAATGGAATAATGCCATTATCTTGGGGGTAGGTTTGTTATAAAAGCGAGTTTGGTTCTCCCTTACCATGTGACACCTTCTGCCACGTTATGGCCCAGCAAGAAGGCCTTCTCTAGATGTGGCTCCTCAACCTTGGACTTTCTAGCCCCCAGAACTGTGTATGAGCCAATAAACTTCTGTTTTTTAAAAATTACCCAATCTCAGCTATCCCGTTATAACAGCACAAAACAGACTAAGTCACCCTGGATTTTTAGAATTCTGTGTTTTCTCCCCAGAAAGTCTAAATGCCAAAAAAGAATGCAAATGGTCAATCTTAAAACATGCTCTTCCCATGTATATGTGACATTTAGGGAATTTAAGACCTATGGGGGAAAAAACCATTTGGTCAACAATCCACCCAATGGCTTGAATTCACATTTCAAAATAACTACTTTAAGCAGTTCCTCTGGGCTTGACTTCAGTGCACTCCATCAACTAATTAGAAAAGGAACTGTATAGTGAAATGAAGGACCATTGAGCACTGCAGTTTGAACATTACGCGAATCAAGGTCCAGGAATTCAGGTTCCAAGTCATTCACCCTGCATTACAAGGCAGGGTCATAAAAAATCCACTGAATACCAAGGCAAGATCAAAACAAATGAGTTCTTCAAGGCCAGAAACTATTAAAAGTTGTTTATTTTAGACCTGCCATATACCCTGCAACACTGTAAGAAATGTGTGCCCTAATAACACTACCTGTTTGAAAGCTACAAAAACCTCCTCCTATAATCAAGGTCACCCCAGACCAGCAAAATCTACCTTATCAAACCTTAATCCAGGCTATATGTGTGGTGGCTCACATCTATAATCTTAGCATTTGGGGAGGTTGAGGTGGGAGGATCATTTGAGGCCCAGAATTTGAGGTTGCAGTGAACTATGATGATGCCACTGCCTGAGCAACATAGTGAGACCCCATCTCTTTAAAAAAGATAAAAAATAAAAATAAAAATGTGCTGGGCATGATGGCACATGCCTGTAGTCCCAGCTACCTCAGAGGGCGGAACAGGAAGACAGCTTGAGTCCAGGACTCTGAGGTTGCACTGAGCTATGATGATGCCACTGCACTCTAGTCTGGGCAACAGAGCAAAACCCTATCTCAAAAAAAGGAAAAACAAAAACCTTAATCCATATGTGACCCTGACAGACTTCATTAGTAGAATGTGACCATAACAAAAGTAATTATGTTGCAATGAATCCTTAATTCAATAATACAAGATATTTGGTATATCACTAATTAAAAGAGGATTTGCAATGATTACTTCTCCTTAAACTATCTCTGAAAAGAGTTTCGCTTTTCCACTGCCCTGGACACTTTGAGTTAAACAACTACTTTCCATGAAAGCTGCTACACAACACAACATTCCCATGCAAAGAGGAAGTCAGCAAGTGTTGTCATCTGAGAGAGGCAATAGGAGTTAGAGACAAAGAGTCGCCCCTACAAAAGAATGAAGCCTACTGACATTCATTGTTGCACCCTCATGCTGACCAGATCTCAGCCAGAAGTGAGGGTGACAGACAGCCACAGAGGTAAAGGAGTGGGTGCCCAGACACAGGGAATTCTGTTCCCCAAATGGAGATGAAGGTTGATGCCAGATGCATGAACACTCACCCATGTTGGAGGCATGGATAGTATTATCACACATTCCGATATATTTACTGACATGATTTTTTACACATACTTGAAATCCCTCTCTTGTGATGATTCATTTTTCAAATTGGAGCAGGGAGAATGTTTGTTATGGAGTATCTGTAATATAATAGGTTCATTACTTAGAACTTAGACACTCTTTTTAAAAGAATGATGTGCAAAGCCTACTATGCCAGCAGATCTGTCTTACACATGCTTTCAAGCTATACTAATAACAAATCACATGACATCTTCTAAAACAGCACAGAGGATTAAGAGAAAATGAGGGTGGAAATTAATACAGAATCCATGAATTGTGGGCTATTTAAACAAAGACACTTAATGATGGAGGAAAATGAACTAAGACTCTGAGCTATGCATCTCAAATTTCAGATCCAAAGGCTGTTCTGGCAAGAATTTTATATAACTACACATAGCTAATTTGTCCTTTTCTCTTAATTTCCACTAAGTTCTTCTGTAGAAACACACATGAAGACTGTTTCAAAAAAGTAACCATACTTCTCCAGAATGGGTAAATGAAGACAACCAAGCCAGGGGGATTTTATTTTTCCTTTTCCTCAACCTCTCACACGATCCAACTCTAACAAAAAGTCATGAGGAAAGTCATCCAGGACAACATCGAACATAAGAAATGAAATATGAGTTCGATCGGTAGCCGGAGCGGAGAGCGGACCCCAGAGTGCCTTGTGCAACCCCATCGCCTAGTTACCATCACACATCCGGAGGAGCGGCAGCTGCCGCAGCCGGCCCCAGGCACCATCAGTCACCATCACCGCAACTATGAGCAGCGAGCCTGAGACCCAGCAGCCGCCCACCGACCCGCCCTCAGCGCTGCAGACACCAAGCCCAGCACCACGGGCAGCGACGCAGGGAGCGGTGGCCCGGGCGGCCTTACATCGGCAGCGCCTTCCGGCGGGGACAAGAAGGTCATCGCAACGAAGGTTTTGGGGACAGTAAAATGGTTCAATGTAAGAAACGGATATGGTTTCATCAACAGGAATGACACGAAGGAAGATGTATTTGTATACCAGACTGCCATAAAGAAGAATAACCCCAGGAAGTAACTTCGCAGTGTAGGAGATGGAGAGGCTGTGGAGTTTGATGTTGTTGAAGGAGAAAAGGGTGCGGAGGCAGCAAACCTTACAGGCCCTGGTGGAATTCCAGTTCAAGGCAGTAAATATGCAGCAGACCGGAACCATTATAGACGCTACCCACGTCGCAGGGGCCCTCCACGCAATTACCAGCAGAATTACCAGAACAGTGAGAGTGGGAAGTGAGAAGAATGAGGGACCGCAGAGTGCTCCTGAAGGCCAGGCCCAACAACGCCGGCCCTACCGCAGGCGGAGGTTCCCACCTTAC
>CAUYRT010054138.1:0-27447 GCA_963574885.1 Lepilemur ruficaudatus | reverse complement strand
ACTTCTTCCTCTCCTTCAAAAAATTTCATGTGATCACAACATCAGCTCCCACCTTTCTGCTTAGAATGACCTTCCCAGTACCCTCTGCACTCAGACGTATACTTTCCCCGTATCTGCTTAAGCCACTGTCATGCGCAGAAGATCCATTTTCTTTTCATGTGTAGGAGAACATCAAACTCGGGAAGAAGTTTCTTCCAACTACTTTCTATCTATCTACGTACCCATCCATTTCCCATTTATCAGGGAGGGAGACGGAGAGAGCCGGAGAGACAGAGAGAGATGAAAGAGAGAGGAGAGAGACAGAGAACAGGCTCGCCCCGTCGGAACTGCACCGCAAGCTTAGGGTCAGTGCTCGCTCTTCTTCTGCAACCGCACTGATCAGCGCAGCGCTATCAACACTACATAAATTGTTTTTATTCTACTTGGCAGATAACCGTAAATATTTACTAGATTGAATGATCAATTCTCACCGAGATCAGTGTTGAGAACTACATTAAAATCATTAGGAGGGTTTTTTTTAAGGATCTTTTTTTTTTTATTCCAAAACTTGTAATGGTGCAACATGAATGAGTCTGTCTAATCCGTAAGGGATCATCTCGCATTCCCGCCTTCTCTCAACACGCGGAGGTCAGGGGCCTCCTGCCGCCCTCATGCTCATGATGGAAAGAGACGCCACCAAGTAATTTTAAAGGATTAAGCAGGATTAAGAAGAACAGAAAAAAGATTCTGAAGAAAATGCAACATACGACATCAGGAATCTCTCTTTCCACATAATTTTTAAAGTTTTTTGAATCTTTCTTGTTCCTTGTTACTAATATTTGCTTTGCAGTTACCAGGCAAACAAACTAAGTTTTAAGGTTTTGTTTGTTTGTTTGTTTTGACTATTAAGAGTTCCATCCGCCTCTCCGAAAAAGGACACACAGCATGGGATGGGGAGGAAACTGTGGGGTGAGGGACAAATGGGATGACACTTCTTTAAAGTTTGAAGACGGAAAGTGAAAACTGGAAACCACATTCAGTTGTCAGTTTCTTCTTCAAATAGCATTTATGGTCACAAGACAATCTGCAGTGGATGAGGACAATGTTTTTATAAACCTAGCTCGCACCGTCGTTCTGGGACTCTGATGTGTGCCTCTTCCACTCGTTGGTCAGTCAGAAATTCAGCTCATCTAGGATCCAGTCATTTACAACGGAGTCCACGGGCACGGCTCGAGGTTCCACTAGCAATAGCATTTTTCCTCGTATCAGGTTTAATGTTTCCTCCAAGATTGGCTTATAGGTCAGTTACTTCCCCACCCCCAGGTAGCTGTAGATTTTTGTTCTATGTGTCTGTCGTATGAACGTATGTGTAGGCACAAGATACAGTACGTACAGATGTAGTGTTTGAAATAGTGCTGTAATTATAAACACATGTTTAAAGAAAATACTGATGCCAATCCACCCAAGGAAAGGACAAATTAACTAAAACAAATACCATGTTGCAGAATACATCTGATTTTCATTTTTTAAAATGAAGTAATTTTTACTCAACTTTTACAAATTTGACTCAGTCATTTCTCATATGCTGGGGGATAGAAATCTCCCCCATACATCTGAGTCACGCATCATAGGTGTCACATGTTACACAAAGATTTTTATAGAGGAATTAACACTGTGGATCAAGGGTAAGTGGCTGCTCACCACTTGCATCTGATAGCATTTCTATTTTTCGGTGTTTCCTGAAAAGTCAAACAACAGGTTTGCATAAGTCAGAGCCTTTCTTGCCGCAATTACTATAGGGGATATTTCTATGGTCTTTCATGGTGTGCAATATAAGTAGATTTGAATTCACATTATCTGACTTTGCTGGGTTTTCAAGTATGCTCTCTGGTAAATAAATTCTTGTGTAGACAGGTTAATCAACCCCAAACCAACCCTTCAAAGGCTCCTCATTGCTCTGGTCAAAGGTGAAAGGCTCCTAGGCCTGGCATTCACAGCTCTTTCCAACTGGGACCAATCTACCCACTAACTGTGTCCGTTCTGTGCTGGTCCCACTGGTCCACTTCCTGTTCCTCAAACTCACCCTGGACATCCCCACCTTCAGGCATTTACTCAAGCTGTTCTTCTCACCTAAAATACCCTCTTCCTTTTGCTCTACAAGACCAAGTACTATCTGTTCTTTGTTACTTTTTTATTTCTTTCTTCTTCTTGGTTTTTTTTTGAGACAACATCTCACTCTGTCATCCAGGCTGGAATATAGTGGCCTCATCATATGCAACCTCAGACTCTTGAGTTCAAGTGATCCTCCTGCCTCAGCCTGCCAAGTAGCTTGGGATTTCAGGCACACCACTATGCCTAATTTTTTAAAACATTTTTGGAGAGATGGCCCTTGCTACATTGCTAAGGCTGCTCTTGAACTTCTGGCTTCAAGCAATCCTCCCACCTTGGCCTTCCAAAGTGCGAGGATAATAGGTGTGAGCCACCACACCAAGCCCTAATTTTGTATTTCTTAATTATACAAAATAACACACAAATCCATTCTCTTTAGAAAAATATTAAAACAATATAGAAGTATATGCACACCAAAAACTGAAAGTCCTTATGAATTCCAGCCCTTCCCTGTCCTTTCCCACCACCTGCCAGCTGCACTCTTGCCCTCCAAATGTGCTAGGTATCCGTCTGACTCTTTTTCTCTTCATTTAATGTGCCTGCAATTCAGTGTTTTGGTTTGGTTTTTAGGTAAGCGGGGTTATAGTGTATATTCTGTTCTACGGCTAGCTTCCTCCTGTTCAAGGAGGACCTATATTATTAATAAATTTCCTCTCTCCTCTGAAGCCTCCGTCATCATTTTGGCATCCAATGACTTCCTCCCCCATTGCTCTGCCTTGGATTTCAAACACTTGATATCCATGGTACTCTGTTGGCTTCTGATTCATCTCTGTATGATACTGGGTAGTTTACTTTTTTATTCATGAATGAATTATCACTGGAATGTAAAATCTTTAAAGGCAGGAACATTATCTTGATGTTTTGCCATGCTTAGAACTATGTTATGCACAAAACAGGTATTCAACATGATTTTATTGAATAAGTAAACTTCAGATTCTCCATTTCCTGATCTCAAATGGGAAAGCTCTGCTCAAATGGAGGAAAAAATTAAAATGTACTATGTGGAAGTACTTTAGAGTTTTCCTGGCCTCTCCTAAGAATTCTCCCAATCTGTTCTACGTCATGGGTTGGTGGCTTTCTACCAATCAGCTGAGAAGTGCAGCAACTTTGTGAAAAGGCAGAGACCCCAGGCAAAGCTTTTCTGCTCTGTCTTGTCAGACCAAGGACAGCTCCACCAATTACAAACCCTCAGAGATGAAAACGTCTTAGAACGAGAGAGGTTTACAGCGCAGGCTGCTGGGGGAAAGAGTTGTGGGAAAACTATAGCACACGCTATCCAATGCAAACCCACCCTCTCAGACGCTTTAGACTTCTAAAATTTCAACTCTCTGAACCAATTTTCCAATGGAATTAGTCATGGGCATAACAGCCACAGTAATTCAAAAAGCCTTTCATTTTTCTTTTTAACTTAACAGCTGTAAAGTTGAACTTGACATTCCTTTAGAAATGTTATTTTCTCAGCATCACAGAGAAGGCGAAACAGCCAATAAGACATATCTTGTGTTTTATTTTAAATACTCTCTTGAACGAGTTACTTAATCTTTCTATGCCTCAGTTTCTTCATGTTATGTAATATATAAATTATATATTTTATCTTATCTATATAAATTACATCATTTTATAGTGAGCATGACATTTGTGCCTACTTTATTGGATTATATCATTTTATGGTGAGTATGACATTTGTGCCTACTTTATTGGATTCTGAGCATTAAAATGAGATAATCAAGTTCAGTGTGCAGCAAAGTCTGGCTCACAGTGAGTTCTCAAAAATGTTAGCTATGATGAGGGTGACCACATAATGGCTTTGCACATCTATGTTAGGAGCTGAACGGGTTTTCTAATGTGACTTTAGTCACAGAAGGCACACCAAGAACGCTATTGAGCTATTATATTGAACATTATGAACAATATTTCTTGGGAAATTCTATTCAATTCCTTCATTCCCATTATAATGAATTTCTTTAGAATCTTTATTAAACTGACTATTGTTGAGATAAATGGGTTATTAAATGGAAAAATCTTTTTATGTGAAAAATTTCCTCTGATATAGTATTAGTTGTAACTAGACTGTACATTCTTTTCAACATCTTACATGTCTTCTATTAATAGTCTCAATTCTTAAGTCTAATTAACCAATTGAAAGGACCTAACTCAGTATATAATAACTAAGGAGTTTGCTTTATCAAACAAAGTTGTTGATGGTCCCAAGAAAGAGCTTCTGAATCCTTCAAATGAGGCCATTAATCAAAGCAGATGAAATTAACTTTAGCTAATAAATAAATACTTAGAATACTGCAGATAACCAAAGTAGTTAAAATACTTCAGACTGTGAGTTTTAGGGTCTCTAATAGTTATTGAGACACTGTCGACATACACAGAGAAAATCTGAAACAAGCAAGAAGCTGGTAGATTCAGACATGAAGACACTTGATATCAGTTGATTACAAGTTTCAGGTTGAAATATTCAGTTATTCAATTGTTTACTTCACCCAGGCAATGTCTATATGATAAATTAACTTAGGCTGTTTTAATAATTGATGTGTGTTTGTCAGTGTAGCAGCTAAGGGCATAGGACTTAAGGTCTGAAAATGAGGGTGGAAATTTCAATTTGGTAACTTCCCATGTAAGTGAACTTGGGCAAATTGTTTAACCTCTCTGAGCCTCAGTTACCTCATTCCTAAAATGTAACACTTATTTTGCTGGCTTGTAAGGACAAAATGAGGTAATATACACAAAGAGCTTAACTAACACTTACTAGGTAGATACTGAATTAATTTTTTTCTTTTTAAAGTTACTCTAATTTCTCAGCCATGATAATAAACAAATAAATACATAATATGTCAGATGGTAATAAGTGCTATGGAGAATGGCAAAGTAGGAACCCTAAATCTGCAGTCCCCAAGCCCCAGGCTGTAGACCAGTACCGGTCCACGGCCTGTTAGGAACTGGGCCGCACAGCAGGAGGCGAGCTGTGGGAGAGTGAGCAAAACTTCATCTGCATTTACAGCCGCTCCCCATAGCTCCCATCACTGCCTGAGCTCCGCCTCTTGTCAGATCAGCGGAGGCATTAGAGTCTGTATTATAATGAGCTGTATAATTATTTTATTATATATTACAATGCAATAGTAATAGAAATAAAATGCACAATAAATGTAACGTGCTTGAATCATCCTGAAACCATCACTCCCCCTCCCATCTGTGGAAAAACTGTCTTCTATGAAACTAGTCCTTGGTGCCAAAAAGGCTGGGCGCCACTGCACTAAATGTCTACCAACGGGGTCAGGATTAGCTAGAATAAGAAAAAATAGAAGGAGCCATCAATAAGGTGGTTTAACCTCAACCTACACACATAGATGTTTTCGAGGCGCACGGGGAAAGTTGTGCTTTTGAAGTCTTCATTGTTTCATGATTATGACCTTCTTAATCAGGAGGACACAGCTTAAAATTATACAGGGAAGTAGCAAAGAGGAAGGAGTCAGGAATGAGGAGATGGGGAAACTGAGACGCAGGGGGCTAATGAGGAGTAGAGCCAGTCATTGGTGTCAGTGGCCCTCAGTCTTCTAAAGGCAGGTTCCATCAGCCTGGAAACTCACGCTTAACACTGATACTCGACAATGCAGTAGACAGTGAGTTGAGTTGTAGCAGCAGTTTTCTTTTGAGTATTTTTTTAATTGACTGTTTTTTAAAAATCAAATAAACACATTACAGAAAGGATATAACCTAAATAGAGAAAATCTAAAAGATTTAGAAAAAAATAAGCCATCTATAATTCCATTAGCCTGTTGCATTTAATATCAGCATTTGGGTTAATTTCCTTCTAGTCTTTTTTCATGTGCATATTTAAAGGTAACTGAGATCATATTGTATACAGTTGTGGATCCTGTTCTTTTAAATCTAACATTATCTCATAAGCATTTCCCTTGTTGCTAACCAGCTTTTCATAACTATCCTCTTAACAAGTGAATAGTATATCATTAAGTAAATAAACAGTAATTTACTTCATTTAACTATCTCCTTATATTGTTAGATGTTTAGAATCTTCCCAACTTCTTGATATTATAAATATCACATTCGTATACACTTTCCTGCATATTTTCTTTTCCACATTTTACATTACCTTCTTAAAATTGACTTTCAGAATTTCCAAAACATAAAATGTTCCTGGACATGAACATTTTGTGACTCTTCATTCATACTTACTGCCAAATCATTTTTCAAAGGAATTATGTCAATGCCCAGTCCCAAAAATAATGTCTGAGAGTAACAAGCCTCACTGTACCCTTGAGAACATTGGATCATTTGACCATTTTATTTGTTTGACAGCGTCAGTTTCCAGGCTGTGATAACGAGCAAGTACACACATAGTATCACCGAGTATGTCTCCTGGGAATCAGCATCGTGGGGCAGGAAGGTGCGGATGGGGAAAGGGGTAGGGGGTTTGTGTTGCTGTTTATACAGGATTTCAGACCTTTCTGAAAAGGTCTGAGAGCTGCCTCAGCGGAGAGGATTTCAGGCTGAGAAAACACCAAGAAAGTCCCCACGGCAGATCCACATTGGGCAGCCGTTGGGGAAAGTGCCCCTTGCGAAGAGGGGGTGTGGAAGGAGATGAGCTTGGAGGGTCAGTGGCCTCCAGGACACGTGAGGTTTACCAGTTATTGTAAGGATTTTTCTTTTACTCAGAGGAAGACTGAAGGGTTTTAAGCAGGGGGGAGTCAGGGATTGGCTTGTGCTTTATGAGATTCAATTAGCCGATGTGCTCAGAGTTGACTAAATATTCTCAAAACCAAACTCAGCCTCTTTCCCGTCGAACCTCCTACATTCTCAGCATCTCCGTCCTCTCACTCACCAATGCTCAAAACCTCAATCATCTTTTACATCTCAAAAGCAATTGTCACCTAGCCCCGTCAAGTCTCTGTCCAAAATGTCTCTGGCATTCGCCTTCTCTGTTTGTTCCCATGGCCCAGAGCCCACTACGACAGTTTTCCAACTCATCCCCCCGTCTTCTGTCCTTCCGCTCACCACGCCTCTACCCAGCGCTGCCGCAGCAATCACCCCAGCAGAGCTGGCCGTTCACAGGGCTGCTGATTACCTTTGCTGTCACCCTGCTCCCCACCACTAAGAAGGCCCAAATTCTTCAGAATGGAATTCAAGCCCTACCACAATCTGATTGTGATCTGATGGTCAAAACTTATCTCCTGTTATTATTCAGAAGTGATTGTGCCTTCCTGTCTAACAAGTTTCTTGAACCAGCTCTGCACCTTCTTACTGTACACCTCTGCTTCGTTGTCTCTCCTTCCTGTACTTTCTGTTGAAAACACTCTTCTCTCCCAGCCCCATACAGAGATCCTACACATATTTCTCAGATCACCCCAAATACCATTTTCCTCATGAAGCCACCCCCAATCTCCCTGGCTGGAATTATGCTTCTGTGCTCCCAAAAGTTCTATTCCATCACTCACACATTCTGTGTCATATTATACCATAGTTTTGCGAATAAGCTTTCTTTCCTCTACTAGATGATAGGTTCCTTGAGGATCTCTGTCTTCTTCGTCTTTGTAGCTCCTACAGCGTTTATTGCGATGCCTTGAACATAGTAGGTATCCAAGGAATGTCTGTCAAACTGAAATTCCCCAAGGCCTTGATGCTAATTTGTTCTTGAAACAGAATAGAATGAGGTCATCTGATTTGTAGCGCCATATACCTTTCCCAGCACCATTCTGTCTTTCTGGCTGCTTCTTTCTATGCTTCATTGTCATCGCATCTGAACAACATTTGAAACTACTAAGGAATTTTAAGGAAGAATGACTAAATAAAAAACAAATGCTGGAATGTATTTTCCATGTAGCTATTTAAGCCAAACTGAATTTAGGGCCACTAAAAATTTGACTCTGCATTTAAAATAATAATAATAAAAAAAAACACCAAAAAAAAAACCATAACACATACTTTTCTAGAAACTTTTTATATTTTTAGAGTTTGATTTTTGAGTTGCACTTAATCTTACAGGAGTAAAGTTGCCATATTTCTTGGTATGCTGTAAATTTGTAATGGAGGGGGGAAAATAAAAAAGAAATAAGTGTGGTTTTTTTGCTTAACAGTTCTCAGCAACATTTCTAGCCCCGAAGAATAGGAGAGGGTTTAAACACTTGGGAATGAGGCCTGAGGCCCCGTGGCAAAGCTCAACTCCCACTTATCCCAGTCCTCCCCTGGCCTTCCTCAACTTGGAAAAATAGCTCAAGGAACTAGTGTTCTGAACTGAGCTTCCTCTTTGGTATTTGAAATTAAATAAGTAAATTATACTCATGACACATGTTAAACACAAGTATTTGTAAAATGCAAATAAAATTAAGTCATGGCATTTAAAAAAAATAGTAACAGCTAGCATAAATGATGCACACATGAGAATTCTGTATGCCTGAAGAACACTAATGCCCTTAGGAAAAGGAAGACTTGACTGTGTTAAAACATATATTTTAGAGAACGGTTTAACATTTTAGAGACTGATTTCTCTCCTTCCCAGTTTTGTCCTCTCTGCTGTCATTTAGAAGAGAGCAGGATTGCTGCGAAGAATGTCCTATTGAGGTTTTCACAAATGCAAATGAAATGGAATGAAATTAAAACCCTCTACAGCAAAAAAAAAAAAAAAAAAGGATGAAACTGAAGCACTAATTCATTTCACTCTACTCCACCTCATTGTGAGTGTCACAGGAGAGGCGAACCTGCGAATCTGATGTGAATTGTATCAGAATCATAGAAATGAGATCAAGCACTGAAGCATTTTCAGCTACCTTCTATCCTCGGTGGGTGAGCCCCAAACCATTACAAAGAAAGAATTAGTATTTCAGAAACTTTCTCATGGGCAATTTCCCCAAACTACAACCTTAATTCTACCTTACAGAATTGCACAGACAAGTTTGCTTGTGCTCTACAACAGAGATGTGAAAGCAGCTTTTTGCCAGAGCTTACGATCGTAACCATTTCTGTAGTACACGGGTTACATTTCTGGACGATAGGGGAGACAGCCGAGAGTAATGGATAAGAATTCAGCATCGGAGACAGACGGATTTGAGCTTAAGCCACAGCTGTATGATCACAGCAATTGACTTAAGCTCTCTAAGCCTCAATTTCCTCACCTAGAATGTGGGGATGATAACACTGTCCAGCTGATCAAATTACTCTGTGGAATAGTCTAGAACCAGCGCTGGCCAATAGAAATAGAATGTAAGCCACAATGTGAGCCACATGTGTCATTTAAATTTTTCTAGTCGCCCATTAAGAAAAGTAAAAAGAAATAGGTGGAATTAATTTTAGTACTATGTTTCACTTAACTTGATGTGTCCAAAATATCATTTCTACATGTAAAAAATGTTAGTGAGATATTTTACGTTCTCTTTTTTATACTAAGTCATCAAAATTCAATGTGTATTTTACACATACAGGTTGAATATCCCTTATTTGAAATACTTGGGGTCAGAAGCATTTTGGATTTTTTCAAATCTTGGAATGTTTGCATATACACAATGAGATTTCTTGGGATCCAAGTCTAAACATGAAAGTCATTTGTGTTTCATATATGTCTTATACACGTAGGCTGAAGGTAATTATATATATATATACACATATATATATTATTTTTTGTGTGTGTGCTCTGTTGCCCAGGCTACAGTACAGTGGCAATCATCCTGCCTCAGCCTCCCAAGTGGCTAGGACTACAGGTGTGCACTAGCATGCCTAGCTAATTTTTCTATTTTGGGGGTAAACTGGGTCTCACTATGTTGCCCAGGCTGGTCAAGAACTCCTGGCTAGAAGGGATCCTCCCACCTTGGTCCCTTAAAGTGCTGGGATTATGGGTATGAGCCACTGTGCCCAACCATTCTATATAATATTTTAAACAATTTTTGCACAAAACAAAGTTGTATTGAACCATCAGAAAGCAAAGGTGTCACCATCTCAGCCACCCATGTGGACACTCTATGGTTGTTTGGTATCATCACCATTCCTGACTCTGAATTCATATGCTACTGATAAACAATCATTTTCTTATACTTATTCACACATAAGTACTTAACAGTAAAAAATATGACATACCATTAATACAGTGGAAACATAATGTGTGCAGGGTAACTAAGCAGCACAGTGGCATCACCAGAATACCTGCATCAGCCGTTAGACGACAGCAGGAGCAAACAATGACAGGCTTCAGTCTCTGCCTATGGTGCCATTTGTAGTGTCATGTCGGTGCCCAAAAAGTTTTGGATTTTGGAGCATTTTGAATTTCAGACTTTTGAATTAGGGATGCTCAACCTGTACAGCATATCTTAATTCAGCCTAGCCACACTTCAAGTGCTAAATAGCCACTTGTGACCAGTGGCAATTGTATCAGAGAGTATGGGTCTAGGGAAAAGGCTGTGAAGCATTTAGCATTATGCTAGGCATAGAGAATTCTCAAAAATTATCATTAATATTATTCTTAGGGCACTATTCGCTTCTCTAGACTGACTCTGTCTACGACGATCTTAGAAGTACCTGGAGAGGCTGGGTTGCTCAAGCCTGAGCCCTCCAGTTACTTTAAGGGCAACTTCCTTCTGGTCCGTCCCCATCTATCATATGGAGAGGACCACAAAAGTGACCCCAGCGGGGTCTGCATGGAGAATATACACACTGAATGCCAGTGATCTTCAGTGCACTGACTTACGAAACCCTAAGAAGGAGCTGGCACCACTAACCTGTCCCCTTCTCATATAGATAGGCCAAAATAGGACATTTGCTAAAGCAACCACTGGCTCCTATATTTTTACCCCTCCAAGTAGTGAGTTGCTAAGCAATACATTATGATCTAAAGTTGATTTGTTAAGCTAAACGTAGAGCTATCATACAACAGAACAATTCCACTAGGTATATACTCCAGAGAATTATAATACATATATTCACATAAAAGCCTGTACACAAATGTACACAGCAGCATTATTTATAATAGCCAAGAAGTGGAAACAACCCAACCAGGCATCAACTGATGAACAGATACACAAAATGTGGTATATTCATACAGTGAATATTATTTAGCGACAACAAGGAATGAAGGACTGATCCACACTATGACATGGATGAAAGCATTATGCTAAGTGAAAGAAGCCAGTCACAAAAGGCCACATATTGCATGATGCCATTTACATGAATGTTCACAATGAGCAAATCCATAGAGATAGGAAATAGGCTGGTGTTGCCAGGCTCTGCAAGGAAGGGAAAAGCAAGAGTGACCCCAACGGGTACGGGTTTTCTTTGTGGGATGGTGGCAGTGTATGGAACTGAGCCCAGGCTCCGGAGCCAGACACCCCGGGATAAAGTCCGGATCTCAACGCTCACTAGTTTCGTGACTTTGGGCAACTTCCCTCTTCTGTGCCTCAGTTTCCCTTTACAATGAGAATGATAAGAGTCCCTGGCCGGGTTTGTTGTGAGGTTTAAGAGAGTTAAAGTGCTCAGAAGAGTGCCTGGCTTGTGACAGATACTTTTTTAAACCACATTTTCTTTGTCCACTTATCATCCCCGTAAGTACAGGACACATATTGCACAATATAAAAGATCTTAATGAGACTTCTTGTTACCCTGCGTACACATTGTGCTGCAAGACTAGGACCATAGATACTTTATAAGTAACCCTGATCACTTGGTCCCCTGTCCTTGCTTGTTTCTGCTCGTAGCATTTATTCTAACCTACTCCATGATAACATGCTCACGTATCTTGTTTGCGGTCCATGAACCCCCCTACTAGAGGGCAGAGACCTTATTAGTCTGTTTGCTGCTCCATCCTAAGCACCTCAAACAGAGGAGGCACCCCATCATGTTTTCTCAATGAGTGGCCAGCGGCACTGGGGAACCGGGAGGAGGGTGACAAGTACCTTTCACCAAATACCCTTTTGTACCATTTTTATATTTTACCACATGCTTAGGTCCTTTTAATAAGAATGAAAAGTGACAAATAAAATACAGGAACTAAAAGAATACTTGGGCCTGAGGGAGAGGCTGGTAGCATAAAACAGGAAGACTTCAGGCCTCAGTGCTCAGACAAGGATTCTAGAGAAGCAAGTGAGGATGACGTTGCAGGCCACCTTTAGATTTTTAACCCCTGGGGGAAAAAGTGAAATGACACCTCAGAAATGGCACTCGGTCCTAGTCTTGCAGCACAATGTGTACACAGGGTAACAAGAAGTCTCATTAAGATCTTTTATATTGTGCAATATGTGTCCTGTACTTACGGGGACAATGAGAAAATTTTCCATGGCAAAGCGCCCGTTTCCAGGCACAGTAAACAGAAGAGCTTGCAGAGGGTTGCGTGCCCACTTCCGCCACTGCAGCACGGCTAGGCAGGTGGCCACCGTGCACGGGACTCCTTGGGCGGGGACAGAAGGTCTGTCTCCAGGGCCTGCTAATAGTGGCCTTCCTCATTCCCTAATAGGCCATCTGGAAACCTAATAAAGATTACAGGATCCCGCAGAAGAGCACTGGACTTCAAATGAACTGTTCTGTAAACTTACTCCGAAGGGTTTGGGGTAAAACTCTGCTCTAATACCTCTCTGCTGTCTCCTGCTAGGAAAAAAACCACTGATGAGTCACTAGCCCCTTGGGTAATGTATTATCCCTCTCAGGAGTTTTTGCATTAAAAAGAGGTCACTAAGGAGAGAGAGAAATAATAATGATAAGGATGATGATATTAATAATATTAATGACAGCAATGATAGCAGTTATTTATTGAATATTTACTGTGTGCCAGGTATTCTACTAAAAAAATGGGTATAATTTATCTTATTTAGTCCTCCAACAACCTTGTGAGGTAGATATTATCATACCTATATCATAGATGAGAAATGAAAAATTATATAGGTAGCAAGTGGCAGAAGAGGGGTTAGAAGAACCATCTCTAAAAACTTTTGCTCTAAGGAATTCCATCACAGAATTCACATGAATTAATTTCCAAGGTGAAAACATGACCCTGGAGGGAGAGAGCTGGGGCGAGTCAGACACCCATAGCAACCCTCGGTAGCCGTGACATTGACCATGGAAGCTTGAAATGTCAAACAACTCACTGTGTCGACGACTGCCTACCTAGGCTCAAATCCTGAGTCTGACACTCTCGAGATTGCTGGGGGCAAGTCAAATAACCTCTCTGTGCTTGGGATTATTGTTAGAATTCAGAATGAGATAATAATACAAATAAAGTGCTTACCACAGTGCCTGTAAACACATATAGGAGGCATTCAGATGCTGTTAGGTCCTGATAAACCCATCATAGTTTGAAAATATCCTAAGTCAAAAATGTGCTGGGCATGATGGCTCACACCTGTAATCCCAGCCACTAGGGAGGCTGAGGCTGGAGAATCACTTGAGGCCAGGAGTTCCAGACCCCCCTGGCCAACATAGCAAGACTCCATCTCTTAAAAACATGCATTTAATACACCTAACCTACTGCTTGCCGTTGTACCTTAAACACGCTCAGAACATTTTCAATAGAGTATTCAATAAATTACAAGAGACAGTCAACACTTTATTATAAAATAGGCTTCATGTTAGATGATTTGGCCCAGCATCTTGAGAGAGCACTGTGCTGCATATCGCTAGCCCAGGATAAGATAAAAATTCAAAATTTGACATATGCTTCCTACTGAATGCATATCATTTTCACACCATCATAAAGTCAAAAAATTGTAAATTGAACCATTGTTAAGTTGGGGGCCGTCTGTATTTCGATTGCTGTAAATCCCTAAGTATTCTTTATTTCTATCTTCCCAAATAACACAAGTGCTGTTTTACCTGATTTTATAATGTAGTTGTTGATTCATTTGCTATAGAATTTTCATCGAAAAGGTGACGTGATAGAATTTTGAAGGTAGACACATTTCCCTAATGCAACATATGTTTTTATTTTTGCATATTGCCTTCAAGTTTTGCTAAATCTAAGCTACAAGGAGAGGACACTGTACTGAATCAGGGTTTGGGTCTTTGTTACACTTTCACAAAGTGTATGACTTTAGTGAAGCTATATAACTGTGCTTGGCCTTAGTTTTCCAAAGTATAAAATAAAGGGATGAGACCAGGAGATCTCTAAGATACCACTAGCTCTAACAGTCAATGATTTTGTCTATAATCTACTTGTTTTGGGCTTTCATAATATTCATAGGGAACTGTATATATAAGGTACATATAAAACAACGTTTACAAAGTTATTTATGGTTAACTTTCTCAAATATGTCTGAGAAATAGTTTCACATATAATGAGTTCTGCAAAGGTAAGGCTACAATCTTAAAATCCCAAGAATTTCAAAGATAGCTACTAAAATTACCAAAAAGCTATAAAAATTAGTATCTTAATACATTCGTGATATATATACATTTACAACTAAAGCATTAACAATTGAAATCGTTAATTACAAGCAATGCATTAAGTGTGACAGGGCCATCCTAATGTTTGTGGCTACATAGTCATTAATTCATAATGTAAATATAAAAATATTGTATCAGTACAGTTTTTTCATATCATGTTATTAATTTTTAAAGCTTCTCTATAAGACAATCAAAGAGGGGGAAAAATATAAAGGAACAGTTCTACCTGATACATCAGATTGGCAGTGTAGATGTCTAAAATGTCTACACCCATTAATGCAGCGAATCAGTTACTCTCCCCCCCATTGCCACTTGGCACGTAGCCTGGTAGAACCTTTCCAGAAGTGATTCAACAATACTGTGCAAGCGTTTAAATATGTTTCTACCCTCCAGTCGGGTAATTCCACTTATAGAAATTTGTATTAATACTAAGGAAATAATATGTGCACAAATGCTTTGTCACAGCATCATATATAAGTGTAAAGAACTGGAAACAATCTAAGTGAGCAGAAATAGGAGACTAGCTAAATAACTGATGCTGCATATATATTAAATATGTGTAGATATGAATATATATTTATGATGTGTTTGTTTATGTATATGTGTGTAGATAGTTTTCCTGCCTCAGCTAGATCATAACATAGATAAGAGGGGTGCTCACTGCTACCGGCTTAGTTATTGTGTCCGGGTTTATCAGCAAACAGAGGAGCTAGGAAATATATACATATACATCATAAGTTTATATCAATAACTTCCAATTCAAATCCAGGACTACAGGGCTTTTACCTAACTTCTTTTATTTTACATCTATATTCCCTTCCTCCCATGCTGAGAATTCTGATTGTTAAGGACACCAAGCATGATAGGATTAGGATATCCCACAATTAATATTTGCTTATCTCTTATAACCCAGAATAGCGGTATCAACACTACCACTAAGAATATAACTATGAAAAAGTGTTAAAAAGTATCCTTGCTGTTCTTTTTGTCCTTATATATCCAATTAGAAATATGTAGTCAAACTAGTATGTTTTAAAGTCACTTGAAATAGTTTTCTGTATTCTATTAATTGGATACACAGTTAGGATATTTTTTTTAAAAAGATTAAGAATTGTATTTTTAAAAATTAATATTTTTGTAATTATATAAAACATTGACATGATTTCAAAGTCCAATCTACAAAATAACGTAAATTCAAAGAAGTCTAATTTCTATCCATGTCTCCTCCACTTTGCTCCCTCCCCCTCTTATAGGTAACTATTACTTTGTGACGTTTATCCTCCCATTGTTTGTTTTTTAACATAAGCCAATATATTTACACACATATGTATGTGTGTATGCATGCATGCATGTATACGTACATTAATATACATATATATCCACTGTTACATATATGTTAGCATCCTAGACTCGCTTTTCTCTCCATCTTTTTTACTTATATACTAGAGATCAATTCGTAATAAGTATATCTAAAGGTTCCTAATTCCATTTTACAGCTGCACAGACTCCATTGTGTGGGTGTACCACAGTCCTCTATTAATGGACATTTGGGTTGTTTCTAGTCTTCTGCTGTTATAAATATGGTTTTGTATTATATTTATATATTCTGACATCTTAAATGTAAATAGATTTTTACTGTGTGGAAATATACAAGATGAGCCTAAACCCATCTTATATCGAATAGTAGAACCATCAAAACTTCTAGGGTTATGTCAGAAGAAGCCAATTTGAAGATGCTACCACTGCCCTAATAAAGATAATTTGAGCATTAATAAGAATAATAAATGATATGTACTGAAACCCATTAAATGTTTCAATCAATGAGTTCAAATGATAAGTAAAAAACAGAAAACAAAAGCTACTTAAAATAACAAGATAAAACAAACACCATTGGCACAGGCCAGAAAATCAACTCAAGGAACAATAAGAGTAAAATATCACCATATTTGCAATCCTTAATGAACTAATAGATCTAGGTCTACATCACAAAAGAAGACATTATTAGACATTATGCACCTCCTAATGGCAAAACAATCCATTACTTTTGAGGCAGTATTGCAAAAAAATAAAAAGTAAAATAAAAATAAAAATAAATCCAAGTTTAAGAAAGCCTATAGACGGTTATAGGATATACAGAGGACAGGAAACCCGTATTAAACTGTACTATGAAAATGTGATCAGAAAAATCCAGTCTGTGGGAAGTTCTCAGGACAAACAGCTTAGTTTCTTCAACAATTAAACTGCAAGGAAAAAAATGATAGAGTGGTAACCTGGTAACCTATATATTAAAAGAGATTTAAGAGACATATAAACCAATGTTAGTGTGTGAGCCTTATTTGGATCCTGCTTCAAACAAACTACAAAAATAAGTTATGGCATTTATGAGACAAGTGAAACTTTGAACACTGACTATTTCATACTATTAAACTGCTAATTAATTTAGATGTGATCATGGTTATGTTTTCAAAATGTCCTTATCTTTTAAAGAACCATAATAAAATATTTATGGATGAAATGATACAATAGCTGATATTTTCTTCAAAATAAAATCAGCGTGGGCCGGGCGCGGTGGCTCACGCCTATAATCCTAGCACTGTGGGAGGCCAACGGGGGAGGATTGCTTGAGCTTAGGCGTTCGAGACCAGCCTGAGCAAGAGCAAGACCCCGTCTCTACTTAAAAAAAAAATAGAAAGAAATTAGCCAAACAACTAAAAAAAAGATAGAAAAAATTAGCCAGGCATGGTGGCGCGTGTATGTAGTCCCAGCTACTCAGGAGGCTGAGGCAGGAGGATCCCTTGAATCCAGGAGTTTGAGGTTTCTATGAGCTAGGCTGACGCCACGGCACTCTAGCCCCGGGGGACACAGAGACACCCTGCCTCAAAAATAAATAAATAAAAAAAAATAAAATAAAATAAAATAAAATAAAATCAGGAAGAGGATACTGACGAGCTAGCCATGCATTGATAGGTAGACAAGATTTATTATGCTCTCTGCCTACTTTTCTTTATGTTTAAAATTTTCTGTAATAAAACATAAATATGATTTTATATATAATGGATATTTTGGTACATGTGGGTGTGTGTACATGTATGAGTGTGTGCGTGTGTGTTTGTGTGTGTATAAACACCCATTATAAGAAAATACAAAATGTTAATGGTGATTATCTCTGGGTGGTAGAATTATGATTTGGTGATTTTTATTTGTTTCTTTTTACTCTATTGGATATTCTATATTTTTTATACTGCCCATGTATTCTTTTTAATCAGCAAAAAGTTATTTAAAAAGTCAAATATTTCTATTGTTTAACAATGCCATTTTTCCAATTCCACTATAATTCACTTCTGATGCAGTGAATAAAGTAACTCTGTACAGTACTTTTTGAATAAAATTGGACAAGGCTAATTATTTAATATTTAATTATATTTCATTTTGATTGAGTACAGATAATAGTTTACGAAAATATAGCTCTAAAGTAAAGTTTAAGGTTTGGAAATTCTGTCACTTGGTATAATAGAATAATCTTAAATTTAGAGCTTAGGAGTAAACAGTTAAGTTTTTCCTCCTCCTTACATAACAAAAAACAACAGATCCAGTTTGGCACAAACTTTCTCCTCCAAAGTCACCTTTGTGCTAAAATCCAGCACCTCAGGTTTCAGGCAAGTAGCCTGCAGATGAAAAAGGAGTTCTTAACAATTTTTCTTATGCTTTTACTAAAATGTTAGCTCCTGGCAACTTGGGACAGTCCTTTTTTCCATAGTTAAGTGGGTCAGTGGGAATGCTTTGCCTTCCTACTTTCTAACATGCAGAGAGAGCCAGCAGTTATCAAATCAAACCACCCCTTTTGTATCACTGAAATAAATGTAAGGCCCGACAGTAGATGCAATTAAAGAAAAAGGGAGTTAATGGATATTTTTAGCATGTTAATATTTAATACAAAATACTACACGGTTTGTCATTCAATTATGAGAAAATTAGTCCTTTAAGATGAATAAAATTTTTAAAAACAAACTTATAAAAATAAGAATATTTTATAATTGTATATATAATTTACCATTATTTAAATGTTCTATAATCAGATAACTGTCCATTCTTTATTTATTCTGAAATAGACATTTTGTTTATTTAATTTTTCTTCTTCCATTTGTTCACATGTCGTTTTCTCCTAAATAAACCATGGTTGGCTCCTGTTATGAAATATATTAACAGATTATCATTGAGGTACATTTTGTTCTGAATGTAGGCTTTAAAGCAACATCATAGGTAGATGTAGTTATACATTTGGAAGGGAAACTGTCTGATTTCACAAATGTCTAGAGGCAGATAATGTCGCTTTGGGTCCATTTGTCCGTTTGAGTTTCCGTGGATTGTTATTTGCTTCACATAAATTCAGTCTACACTGAATTATGTTCCAGGCTTTGTGCTAAGTATTTTCATATCCAATCCCAATTATTTAGTATAATAACCCTACAAAATAGTTATTTTATTATTTGTATTTATTATATATATTTTTTAGAGACAGAGTCTTGCTCTATTATCCAGACTAGAGTGTCGTGATACAATCGTAGCTCACTACAGCCTTGAACTCCTGGGCTGAAGTGATCCTCCTGCCTCAAGCTCCTGAGTACCTGGTATTACAGGCACACACTACCATGCCCATCTGATATTTTTATTTTTATTTTTTGCAGAGGTGAGGTCTTGCTATGTTGCCCAGGGTGGTCTCAAACTCCTGGCCTCATACAATCCTTCTACCTCAGCCTCCAAAGTACTGGGATTATATACGTGAGCCACTGTGTCCAACTGAAATAGCTATTTTAAAGAAAGCTTAAATTGCTTGCTAAAAGTCACATAGTAATCCAGTTACCAAATCTTGTGTTACAATTTAAAGTTATGAACAATGATGATTGAGAACATTTCTAACAGTCTTTGGTGCCTAGTACTGAGCCTTTTACTAGAAAGTATGACAAATCAGTTCAAGGGCTGATACCCATCTATCCGTCTGGTTACAAAAGCAGGATACTCCCCTCCCCCACACCCAGGAAGATGTGCAGGAGGTACAAAGTGACTCAATATCGCAGCAAAGATGGGGCCAGCTGGGGTGGAGCATGCTCTGTCTCATGCAGAAACCAATTAAAAGTATCAAGGAGAAAGGAGAGGGCAATCTGTTCTACCCAGCAGCAAAGCAGTGCTAGCTGTCTGTCTTGGTCTTTTAACAAACTTAAGAAGGGTCAGACATCTTTAAGCAGTGTTTCAATTTGGTGACCAACAAGCTAAAAGTCAATCTGGGAAAGTTGATTCCTGACATACATCTAATAAGGGTCACTTGTTTCATCCCAATGAACTCAAGTTTAAGAATTAAAAACCTTAACTTTAGTAAATTACATGTCTGACATACTGAGAGTTCTAATTAGACATATATCCCAAATGCCAGCCCAGCCGGCTCTGTTCATTTACTCATAGCTTTATGAAAAACTGTTTGCTTGGAATGTGGTTTTTTTAAAAAGCAATTTACCTTCAGGCTTAAAGTATGGAATACGTGAGAAAAGGATTCTCCAACTCTTGTTGAGATGAAAAGGAAAATATATTTAGAAGACTATGGCTACTTGGTAACTCAAGAATAATTGATCTAAGAAACTTGAAATCTCACGTGCTAAATGCTAAATCCAATTATAGATTTCAAATATAATTTCCAAAATATACCCCTGTTCTCGTTGCTAATACTACAGAATCATCATCTTGATGGGCATTGACTGGGCATCAAATTAACTATTCCTAGAAGGTTGCACTAGAGTTACTACAAAGAACATTTATTTGTGGAGACATAAAGACAGGTTACACAATACCTTGTAAGTACACTTGAACTAAAGGATATTAGAAATAAATAGGAACAACAAAAATAAAACATGACTGAACTAACTCTTCTGCCATCATCAAAAAATGTTTCCAAGGACCTGAGGCCAAGAAAATAGAAATCCACAAACATAAAGGCCAAGATAATCAGTTGAATCTACGAAGTCTCCATAAATAACAAAACACTAAAAACCAAACAAAACCAAAAAACCCCACCTGCTTTGAAGGAAAGAATGCCAAAGAACATTGACATTTTCTGCCCCACCACCTACCACAGAAATCCAAGCCTGCAGCTGATTTTAAAATTACCAAATCTTCAAAAATTATAGGAGATGGCTATCTTAAAAACACAATAGCTTTGATTGCATAGGTCATGTCCACATTAGCGTAAGTAGTAATTATTGAGAAAAGGCTAATCTACTTCATTCATGTTAAAAACCAATTCTTTCTCTGTTAGATTTGCCACAGAACCAGCTTAACTTAATTATTAAGGCACAATAATGTTGGATGGAACTATTTTTCAATCCAGGAGTTTTTTTAATGGAGAGAAAGCTTGGACAATTTAAGCAATTATGTGCTTTATTTCTCTTTTTCTATATCTCTATTCTTGCTGATATATAGTTATTGAATTTAAGTTGTTTCATTCTTAATATCTTACATCTTGTCTTCTTTTTAGAAAAATTTCAACTAGATTTCAAAAGGCTGCAGGGCAAGTGGTGATGGCTAGTTCCAATGAGTGATGAGTCATGCTCCCTAGAGCCCAGAGTGCTGACCCGGAGACCAAAAGGACAAATTCTGGCTGCCCTGAAAAATTCTGTGTACCTAAAACATAGAAAATCTAAAGCTTGTACCACGATGCTTGTCAGTGGTTGTGTTAACGCACATTGTAGATTTCACCATACCTTTCCCAAAACTCCCGGATGCACAGACTACACAACCATCCTTGTATCCACATCATCGTTTCTTCTCATTTGGATGCACTATCTGCTGAAGAGCAACGTCACTTGAAAGAAAACTAAACTCGAAGTCAGAGTCCAAATGTGTGAGTTTCAGCCCTTCAGGGGACTAGTTACGGCAATTCAGTTCAGTTGGGTCAGGGTGTGCCTGCTACAGTGAGACTGTGCAGGTATAAACCCTGGCTTTCCACTTCCTGCCTATGCGACTCTAGGCAAGTTATTTAAACTTTGTGCCTCAGTTTTCTTATTTGTAAAATGGTGATGATATCAATAACTACCTTATAGAATTACTGCGAGGATTAAATGTCCTAAAATAGTTTAGAACAGAGTCTCAGATATCCTAGGCACTCAATAAATGTCAGCAATTATTATTACTAGCTGGGGACCTCACCTAATCTCTATGAGATTTTACTTTATCTTCTGTACAAGAAGGGGTCACCATCTCACAGGACCTTTATGAAGACTGAATAAACTCCAATAACATAACATGTGGGAGTTATTTTTAAAACATAATCAAGTATTAGTAGTAATTCCAGTTCAACCAAGTGGAATTAGTTCCTTCCTACTCTGTGCTTCTGTATTACTTAACAAACACACACACACACCTGCTCTAGCACTCGTCACAGTGTGTCATAAGGATTTGCTTACCTGTCCACCACCCCACTAACAGAGCATCCTCTGACTCACCTCTGCATCCTCAACACATTGGCCATACCTGCCACAGAACTGATACTCTATAAATACTTGTTTAAATGAATGTCATCCAAATGATCGAGCAGGATTTCTCAAGGCCTTTATCAGGAATACTGCCTCATCACTTTTGCCAAGCATCTTCAGTAGACCACCCAGAAATGTGCTTGTTTTTCTTCAAGTGCAATATATTGAGATTCTTCATTTCAGATGCAGCCAATCATGTATGGTTGCATCTGTTCATTCTTTTCACCTAATGATTATTGAGCACCTACTATGGTGTCAGGCCCCATGCTGGGCTCCATATAGTTCACCACAAGTGGCAAATGCCTCGACTAATTCAGTCCCTGCATCCTAGATAGAGAAGGAACCTATTTACTATAAAATCATCTACCCTTTGAGATAATAAACTCCTTGGTTTGATTACTTCATTACAGTGATAGAATTTCAGGGTGGGAAAGAATGGTTTTCTAGAGGCAAAGGTCTCTATAGAATAATAATTAAGGTTAGGGATCTGCCTGCCTGGGTTCAAATTCCAGATCTGCTTTGTATCAAGATATAAGACCTTGAGCCAATGACTTAATCCCTCTAAGACTTACTTTTCTCACCTGTAAGATGGAGCTAGCAGGGTTGGTGTGTTACTAACGGAAATGACAACCACGTTAATCGCTTACTATGGTGCTTGCCATGCGGCACACACTCAGTATGTTTGCTGTTTTGATCAATCCGACTCTCTCCACTCCCTCAATGTTTGAAGGTCCATCACAAACGTATCCAGCAAATGGAGCACGGCGGCCTAGCTTCTGGGCACCACGTCACCAGGGTCAGGGAATTTACTACCTCCAGTGGTTGTCCATTTGATTTTTAAGGAAATCTAATTGTTGCTAAATTCCAGTGGGTTGAAATATACACGCTTACATCTTCCACTCACTGGTCCTCCATCTGTCATTCAGGATTATCCAGAAGAAACTGAAATTCTCCTCTGTGGGATAGCCCCTCAAACTTCAGAAGGTAGCTCTATAAGCTAGTTATTACCCTCTCCTTCACACACCCACACACAACATTAGATCCTTTTGTTATTTCTGAATAACACTGTTTACCAGATCCCTGATTATCCTTTTCACTCTTCTCAAATAATCTTCTGTTTATCAATGTCTCACAAAAGAGAACAAATGTGGTCTGATCACCCGTGAGTACTAGAGAACTAGTTGCCCTCTTGAACACTATATTTCTATTAATACAACAAAAGATTGATTCTTTGCAGAAGCATCACACTGTGTTGAGTCATCCTCTACTTACAATCAACAGGAGACTCTTAATCTTCCTGACGTGCGCAGTTGTGAGCCGCCCCCACCCTGTACTCGTACAATTGGATTTTGGGATCTTTGAGTACTTTAGATTTGTACCCATTAAACTTTATATTGTTAGATGTGATTCATTATTACATTTTGTCAGGCTTTGGAGGCAGGGAATCCTGACTGTATCCTCCAACCTATTTGTTATCCTTTCTAGCGTGTGTCATCTATAAATTTGTTCAACACGCCATCAATGTTATCATCTTAGTCATCAATTAAAGTGTTAAGGGGGGCAGGGCTGCAAACGAGACTCATATGAGATCCCAAAAGACCTGGGTATGTACCAGCCTCTTAAAACAACAACAACATCTTTTAAAAGACACCATTCATCCAATCGACAAATATTTATTGAGTGCCTTCTATGCACCAGTTATTGTTCCAAGTGCTGAGCAAAAAACAACCCTGCCCTCGTGAAGCTTACATTTTAGAAGGGTAGATAGACAGTAAACAACTAAGAAGATAAAGAAATAACACTAAGTGTTATGAAAAACAAAATCAGGTAAGGGGCTAGAGAAGTCTGACAGCGGGGCTAGGGTGGGGTTGCCTATATGCAGAGTTGTTTTCGAAGGTAGATTGCACTGCTCATATCCTGCGTTCCTCATGGGCATTGGCCCAAAGGTGTCCCAGAGTGGGCAGCAAGTCTTTCTGATTTCTCAAAATCCACTTTCCTCTATGCAGAGTCACATTAGAAACAAATCAATAGAGTAATGATGAAGAATTTAAATAGCCATGAAACAAAAAAGAAAATTTGAAAGGATATAATTCCAGAATTATATTTCCTCAATGAATTCCTCATTTCTTTGTGTGCACAGGACATTCAAGCACTGAGAGAACAACTACACTGGCTTGGAAGCCAACCACATTCCTGATGAAGGCTCCAGAGAGAGGAAACTATTCATGAATGAGAAGAAAACTGAAAAACTAACACTTACCTTATTCCAATGCCCATGTTCTCAAGTACGGAGTGAGTTATGCATCCAGTAGTTTAGGAAGAGTCAGGAGGATGCAATGCTTGCATGACCCCAAAACGAAATGTGGCTCAGAGAGTCTGGATATTGAACTCTGGAAAAGAAGCCCAGAAAGGATAGATTTGAAATCTATCTCTGTTAACAATTCTTATTCTTTGCACATGATTCTAATGTTGATACAGTCTGCCAAATATCTTTAATTTTTTTTTTTTTTTTTTTTTGGAGACAGGGTCTCACTACACATAGGCTGGCCTCACACTCCTGGGCTCAAGCGATCCTCCTGCCCCAGCCTCCGAAGTAGTTGGGATGAGGGCATGCATCACTGAGTCCAGCAGTATTTTTAATCGTTAAATCCCTCTGATGTTAGAGGGACTTGGCAAATCTTTGTTTAGTAAAATACTAATTGCTTTCTCTGTTTGGAAATTTATTTTATATTTTCACCATGATACTTTTGACATTCATATTCACTCATTCATTCATTGAGCGCCTATTTGGTACCAAATAGTTGGCGTTAGGAATGCAAAGCTGAATAGGATAAATATGGGAGAAGGCAAGCTAGAACAGGAAAGCCGGCTCTTACAAAGCAGTGTTATGAAGAGAAAAGTACCAAGAGCACTAGGGGAGTCACTTACCCCAGACTTTGGGAGAATTGAAAGTTAGTAACTTCTACACAGAGACTTACAAGGTGTGAAGGGGTTAGTCAAATAAAGAGGCAGGGAGTGTATTTCAGGTGGAGGGTGTGAAAGATGCAAGTTTTGGAAGTAAGAGAAATGATTATGCCTGCTGAGCATCTGTTTACTGAACAGATACTTCGCTGAGGCAGAGACTACCAGTCAGAGTGGACAGAGATGAGACTGGAGAGATAAGCAGGGCCGAAATATGCCGAAATTCACAATCCGTGTTATAGATGAGGTAGAATCTACTGAAATTTGTGATCGATTAAATGCTGGAGTTTTGAAGAGGGGGAAGTTAAGACTGAGGACTAGGATTTTGACTTGAATAACTGGGTGGATGGTGATGTCCCTCACTAAGACAGCAAAAATACAAACACAAAATAGAGAAGATTTGGGGGACAGGGTGATGATTTCAGCCCTGGACATGTTTGGTTTGTGATGCCTGGGGAACATTTGCAGAGCAACAGTAAGCAGTTTGATCTAGAAGTTTGAGGATACACGTTTAGGAGTCAACAGTACACAACAGACAACAAGAGACTCCACAGGGATGAGTGAGATGCCCTGGAGGAGTGTGTAGGGGCAGAGAAAAGGGCCCAGGAGAGCACCCAGATGAACACCAGAGCTTAAAGGACGGGCAGAGAAAGGATCCCTGAAAAAAAAAAAAAAGAGCATGAGAAGGTGTAGCCAGAGAGATAGTAGGGACACAAGAAGTGTGAGGTATCCAGAGGATGAGGGAAAAGCATGTTTCAAGAAGTAGGTTGTGGTTTACAAAGGCAGATGCTATCAAGAGTTCAAGTAAGAAAAAGACCGCAAAGTGGCCACAAGGTGAGCACCAAGGAGATATTTGACCAGTTCAGAAAAGATCAGGATCAGCGGAGGTGGAAGTCAGGTCACAGTGAATTGAGGAGAAAATGGAACCAATGCTTGTACACAGCTGTTTCAAAAAGTTTGCCTTAAGACTGGAAGATATATCCCTAAACTTCGTTCCCAAAGGTAGGGGGAGTGGGCCACCATCAGGCTCACCTTAAAGGATCTTTGAGGTCCCTTACCACCCTCACATTAGCACAGCTGACCTCATGGCAATGCTCTTGGTGGACATGGCCTGTATGTTGGACAGTGGACTTGGCCATAACTGTACAGCAAACCAGATCTGCCCTTTGCATTCTTCTCCTGACCCTTTTTCTGCACCTGCCCCTGTCACTAGGCCTCTGAGGTCCACACAGGCTCCTGGACCAAGGCCCACAGTCAGGATGAATGTGCAGCTGACCTCTCTGAGTAGCCCACCAATGAGATGCCCTACATAGGGACAAATATGGCCTCCCAAAATTGTCACACTGTCATTGTCTCCCACCTCTTGTCAAGGCTTATGTACGGAGACCAATCAGGGAACGAAGAGGAGTTTGGTCACCTTGGAGTCTGGAACAAGCAGCTGGCCCCGCATCTGGCTAGGCAGCTATCCAAGCAGGGGGCCTCTCTGAGAGCAAAGTCCAGGAGCCAAAATAAATGGGTCAGGTGGAAAACAGATGACCATAACTGCAAGCAACGCTGAAGGTTGGTCCTAGGGAGTGAAGGTGAGCTATGACATAATGAATGGACACTGTATGGGGTCTGAACCTGATACTGTCCGTCCAAGAGGGGAGAGATGGGGGCAGTCCAAGATCAGGGACCAAAGAACCAGAAATGGGCTGAAGCTATTATACATACATAGAGGCCAGACACAGTTACGCTGTACAGATGGGTACATCACCACCAGCTGTTACCCTGAATCCTCCCACGGTGCTGTTTCATTTCTCAGGCCTATTCACAACAATCCTCAAACCTTATTTTCACCACCTCTCTCCTGCCATCATATCCCTGTATGCCAAGAAGATAAGAAAGCTCTGGCCTGGCGGGTGCCAGTGGGGGCACATAGGCCTCAGCGGTAACTGCCTGAAAGGGCTGCAGGAATAGCTGTCCCTATGCTAAGGACCAGGAGTGGAAACAAAGGCCTGACACAGTTAATTTAGGTCCTAAATCAGTAAGAAAACTAGCTGCATGGCTTGATTAGTGGAGACGTTATTTCTAAAGTAGAATCATTCCCAGATACCTAGGTTCTCTAAAATGCCCATGAAGACTGAACTGAAAGGCTTAATCAGTTTGTGATTAGAGTACAGAGAGGAGAGAAAAGAATAATGGTAAACATCACATATAAATACATCATTTTTACCTGCACACAGGCTAAGCTGCACCAACTGAGCTGAAGATTTTTTTTTTTCATTTCACTTAAGTCAATAATCACTTACCCACTGAATATTTCTTTCTTTCTTTTTTTTTTTTTTTTTGAGGCAGAGTCTCACTCTGTTGCCCAGGCTAGAGTGCTGTGGCATCAGCCTAGCTCACAGCAACCTCAAACTCCTGGGCTCAAGCGATCCTTCTGCCTCAGCCTCCCGAG
>CAUYRT010054137.1:0-70566 GCA_963574885.1 Lepilemur ruficaudatus | reverse complement strand
ACTGAAAGTAAAGCTCAACAAAGTCCCTTAGCTTGTGAAGAAATGAAAGACAGTGGGGTCCCCCCAGGAGCCTGAACCGAGAAAAGGGTATCTCAGGGGAATGTTCCAAGTGGGTCATGAGACATACCCAGGGATCTGTCTTTGCCAAAAGGGTCCTGGGTTTGAACAACTTTGAGAAGCACTGTCCACATGGAACTGGGGTCAGACCACCATGGAAGTGACTGGGCCCGTGGTAAGATGAGTGCTGTCCTCTGCCTGTCGTTAGAGAGAGGAAGGACAGCTGTGCCTTCAAAGGAACCCTGAGAAACAGAGCCCGGCTCCAAGGTGCCCAACACAGGATGATTGACAGCTGACTTATCCAATCAGAAGATGGCATCCCACCCTCAACACCTCCTGGGTCTCAGGGTCAATTAAGAGATGGACCGTTCTACTGGGTGGGTCTATGTTAAGAGGACAATCACGTTTAAATTGTAGGGCGAAGCTCAATATTTTTAAGCATGTGTTTTGATGGTCGTCCAGATATTATCTAACTTGGGAAAATGATAACAGAAATGCCAAAAAGTCTCCCTACGGCCTGGGGGTAAGGAGAAACGGAGAAGCTGTCCAGGCAGACTGTTGGAACACTGACCCCAGGCTCGTCTTCTCGCTGAGCCAGCTCTCCCGGAACACAGAAGCGCGGTAGCCTCAGCAGAGCTGTCGTCACGTAGCCAGGAAGGCACCGCACCACAGGTCCCATCTGCCATCTGGGTGAGCTCTTCATGTCACTGTTGTAACGAGATTAACGAAGCAAATAGCTCAAAGGTTTCCGATATGTAATACCATTTCTCGAGGCTCATTTAAATATTGCAAATCAAAAGAGAGACTCAGCTGCTGTGTTTCACCTCCCAGAGCTTATTAAAATATGTGGGCAGAGTCCAGACCGTGCTTTCATTGGTTGCAGTTTCTGTCTTCCTGTGGAGGCTCCTCTTGTCCCCAGCCAGGAACGTGGTCACTGTCTCATGGCTTCAGGACACCAGCCTCTGCTCCAAAGGCAGCCCAGGCAAGGGTCCCAGGTCATGGGGAAGGTGTTTGACCCTCAATCTAGATGGGGAGGAGACATGGGGACAGACTCCTTAGGGGAATACTTTGAATCAAAACTCAACATACTTGTTAAGCACCTACTATGTGCCAGGCATGCTGCTGGGGGCTGCAGACAGGGCAACAAGGTCCCTCCCTGCCCTCATGAGGCTTACTCCAGAGGAGCAGTGTCCTTGGGGAGGGGAGGACAGAGCCCCACATGTCACGAGGGAATCCTTTTACATTAATGTCAAGGAAACAAATCCAGTTATTTACACATCACCGACCACAGAGTGAACATCGCCCGGCATCTTTTCGGCTGCTGAGACTAACCAGGAGTGATCTTCAAGCTGAAAAGCATTTCACAATATTTGGAGTCGGGGAGGCAATTAGATCTTTCTGACTGTCACGAAGAAGCATGGTTGGGTTGGTTGGTCTCCCTATCTGTTTGGAACAGTAATATCACACAAGGAAAGTTTGCAGTGGAACCAAGGGGAAACGTGAAGAGGAAGTTGCTTGTGGTGTGTTCTAAAGACAGATTGTGTCCGTAGAGGCGAATGTGCACATGCATGTTCCCGCTCCACCGCAAAAGTAGCATGCCGCAGGACACACCATCTGTGTCACACATCCGGTGATGCACCCTAAAGATTGTGCCAGATCCGTGTGTCTAGATCTGCCTCCTTGCAGGTGGCTGAGGCTCCCTTGCGAGGTCGCACAGGTGACGGGTGTGGGCACTGTGTTCTTTCCATTCTCTGCCCCCAAGCAGCGCCCCCGTGGGCATCCTTGCCGTGTGTCTTTGTGTTCCTGCACAAAAGTATCCGTAAGTCCAACCCCCAGGCCCGCACTTGCTGAAACAAAGGGTGCGTGCACCTTAAATTTTGACAGATCTCAGCAAATTGCCTTCCCTCCAAAAAAGGTTATCCCAGTTCACGTCCCCACCAGAAGAATTACTTCCTTACCCTCTCAGTCAAGCTGACGGATTGAGAAAGTGTTCGCTTCAGACAGGTTTTGACACAGAGGGTGAGCCTCCCCACCCTTCCGTGCATTTGAGAGCCACCGCTCGGTCATTTGAATTGTAGGGAGCTCGTGTCCTTGGACAGACTTGGGGAGGCTGAGGGCACCGGCCCGCACCCCCTCCTCCCGCCACCCAGCTCTCGCTGTCCATCCGGGTCTGTGGGTCCAGCTCCTGCGTCCAGAGACTGCGTGGGGCGTTTTGAAAGTAAATGGGAGCAAATTCTGTTGTGACGATTTTGTGCCCTCCTCAAGACAGCTAAACCTCAGCGGCGTCTTTCAAGACCAGGGTTTGAGCCCAGAGTTCTGGAAATGTCACAGCAGCCAGCTGGACAAGGAGGGGTAAAGAGGGAGGGCATCGGGCGTTGACACAGGGAGCGGTCCCCACCGGCCACACTGCTTCCCCGGCCTGCTCCCCGCGGGCTCACGGCTGGTGCACGGCTGTGTCCCGGGGCCCACAGCTGTGCCCTGTGGGTGGAGCACTGAGTTTCTGCCACTCGGATGTGAGCTGCTGACCATGAGCAACTGTGGGTGCAGGACAGAAGCTCAGAGGGCAGTGAGACTTCTGTACCCCAGCCTGGCCGTGGACAGCACCGCCCTGCAGGGAGAAGCGGGACAGTGGTCTGAATGCCCAGCCGGGAAGGCTGTGGGTCGGGCGAGGGGGGCTTTGTCCACTGTCCACCACCCTGAGTTTGGATTTCTGAGCCAGGCCTGTCTTGCTCCTGGGTGGAGATAAAAAGACTCAGGAAATTACCTTGCAAAGAACAAACCCTAATGTAAACTGCAGTTTTAGACTTTCGCTGGTAATAACGCACCGATGTCAGTTCATCCACTGCAACACGTGCGCCACACTAATGCAAGACAGTAATCACAGAGGAAACTGGCGGTGGGGACAGGGGGACTCTGCACTTTCTGTGCAATTTTTCTGTAAACCTAAAATTGCTCTAGAAAATAAAGTCTAAAAAATAAAAAGGTCCAAGAAAGATCCTGACCCAAGACCCAAGATATGCATTGGGCCCTATGCAATATGCAAGCATCCCTGAGGTTGGCTGGCGGCGCGCAGGCCCCCTTGGGGCAATCAGAGAAGTTTCCCTGGGGTTGGAGCAGAGCTGGGACCCTGAGGACAGGAACCCTGGGGCTCCCATGCCAAGCAGGAGCAGAACGAGCAGAACAAGCTCAGACCGGGGAGCCAGGGGAGGCCAAGCAGACCAGACTGAGCTCGCAGCTCCGCCGGGCAGAGGAGCCACACCAAAGACCGCGCGGGCTGTGAGGTTGTGACACCGGTGCCTGAAGTCCCCTCCCATGTCTGCTTAGTCACCTGAGAGGGGACAAAGGCCAGCTCCTGGGCCCGTCCCGCCTCCCGTGCCCCCTGTCCCATCACCTGGCAGCAAAGCCTGGCCCTGGGCCTCGCCTGCATCAGAAGAAAGGGGCACGGAGCAGGGCCTGCTGCTTTCCCAGGCTCTGGTCACCTCTTTCCTGTGTCCATTCGTCAAGGACAGTCAGACGCCTGGGGTGCATGGTAGGGCCCAGTGCCAGGTCCCTACCTCTGCGCTACTCAGGGTCTGTGGCTTTGAGCGAGGGACCTGTCAACGTGACTCCGTCTGACAGTGAAGGCGGCAAGGAAGGGCACCAGCCAAAGGCACCAGCAGCCCCTGAGAGTTCCCGAGGGACAGCTGACAGTGACACTGCGCTGGGTTCTGGCCCAGGGAGGGGACATCTCACTCTTCAAGGTCAGCACAATCCAGCTTCCCAGTTGCTGCAGAAAATGCCCTTCTCCCACCCCCGCCTCCCCACTCTGCCTGACCTGGAGTTTTCTTTGGGGACAGACAGCAAGATCAGAAGCCCAAACCGAGAGGTGCACAGACAGTCGCCAGGGCAGCCACAGCCTTCAGGACCACCCCCGAGCCGTGCAGGGTGAGCAGGGCTCTGATGGGGGTACAGGGGAGACGTGACTGCAAAGCCCGGGGTGGTCGGGGCCAGCCCTTGTCACAGCCCCAGACTGTCAGCCACACTGATGCCACCTCCCGCTGCCTCCTGGAAGTTGTCCACGCAGGCCCCAGCCACATGCAGGCACTTCAGGTCTCCGTCCCCCACCAGGGGTCAGGAAGCTGCCTTCAGGTGGGAGCCAGAAGCCCCCTCCAGCACCGACTTTCTGGGAAGCCGGCAGGAAGAGCACAGCCGGCAACTGCCAGGATGTCCAGCCCACCGGGCACCACTGGCCACCCCTGCCTGTGGTTCCCACAGCACTGGCTGTCCTCTAGGGAGGGCTCCACCTCACCCCACCTGACCGGGACCTCGGGACCAGGACCTGGCTCTGGCCACCTGCACCCGGTGCTCATGTCCTGCTACACCAGGCACTCGATCCAAAAGACTCCTCCAGGCCAAAGCCTCACTGAGCAGATAGGGAAACTGAGGCCCAAGAAGGTGGAAGACGCTGGTCAGAGTCCCCAATGAGGGGGGTCCTAGCCACACCAGCAGGGAAGCTCCCGTTTTCCACCGCACAGCGGCGGCTGGGCTCTCCTGCCCGGTCAGCCTGGCGGGTTCCTGCTCTCGCTGACTCCTCCAGCCCTCACTGGTCCCTGCTCCGTGCCAGGAACCCTGCCAGGCCCCAGAGAAACTGCAGTGAGCAAGACGGCAATTGTCCTGTCTTCCTGGAGCTGACAGTCCCGCCAAGGGACGCCTGCCTTCCCTGGGGGACTCTTCCCACCTCCTCACAGGCTGCAGGGGCATTGGATGGGGGGTCCACACAGAGGTTTTAGATGGAGTTTGGCTCTTAGAAATGCTGTCTAAGGACTAGCACTGACACTGGCATTATAGAAGCCCCAGTCTACAACCAAGTCACCGAGGAAAATTGATTCTCAGAACTGGAATGAGGTTAGAGCCCTGGGGCACCTCACTAGAGACCTCCCTCCGAGGACCACAAACAATCAGCCCACGCTCCCCAGACCCCACCAGCCAGCCAGTAAGGATGCCACCGAGTAGGGCCCTTGCAGAGATGGCAATGAGGGCAAGGGAAAACAGAGAGCCTAACTTCAGTCAGAGCACGTGCAGGAGGACCTCGCCTAGAACCGTGACCCTGACAACGCCCAAATCCTTGGACTCCTCCGGTAAGGCCCGGCCTCTCCTTCGGGCCTCTTTAACAGGCAAACACACGTGAGCCTTGGGGGTCTTAGTTCAAACAGCACCAGCTCACACCCCCTGCTCACTCACTTCATGCCGGGCACAGACTGAGCACTGGCTCGTGTGAATTCACAGAACTCCCCACCACCCAGAAGGCAGGTGCCACCGCACACGTGTGCACTCAGGGGGCCTCTCGGAACCTCAGTTTCCTCACGTCTATATGGCAGGGATGATGCAAATCTTCCCCCACAAGAGGATCATGAGGCTTAACTGGGTACACATACATTAGGGACACAGAGGAGTGTTCCCCACAGCACCAGGGCCTGTGCTGTGTCTGGGGAAGCCCTAGCACCTCGGAGAGGTAAGGGTCACTTTCAAGGTCTCCCTGTTGGCCCCGTCCTGCCTCTGTGGGCAAGAGGCCTCATCGGAAGACCCCCATCCCTGACATGCAACCGCCCCGTTTCTGGCTGGCCGCAGTGCTGGGACAGGCTGCCTTCCTCGCCGTGCTCCAGGTTGAAGCTGCATCTTCCACCCGAATGAATCAGATAATCAATAAACCCTCCAGAGAACCCAGGCGGTAAAAAACAGAGCAACGTCTTTATGCCTGGCGAACTCAGTAATTAACCCCAGCATGGAGGCTGGGTTTGTCTGTCAGGACTTAACTGGCTTTTGGAAGGAGAAGGACAGAGGGATGTCCCCAGCTCCGCCAGCCAGGCCAGGGAGAGAGGTCCATGTGGGGACCAGTTAAGGGTCCTCATTTTCTGCAGATCTGAGGCACCCAGAGGCTGGGAGAAGGACGCTGTCCCTGGCAGAGGCAGGATGAGTGATCTGCCTCGCTGGCGCTGAACACACACCATTAATCTAGCAGCCAGCTCCGCCCGGGGGAAGACAGGAGGCTGGGGACAGCTCGGGTCACCTTTCCCATCACAGAGTCCTCACCCAGCCCGGGCGGCCGCCTCACACTCCAGTCCAGCTCTGGCTGGAGGACGAAGAGAGCAACATGCCGAGCGACCAGGTGGGGTCTCGGAGGGAGAAAGGGCAGGGGACAGTGACGTCAGAGCCCTGACCCTCCTCACCACACCCACCTCCAGGATGGAAGACAGAGACCCAGGGCGAAGGGCACCAAGCAGGGGCTCCCTCTCGGCCCTGCCGGGCTCTCGGGGGAGGCCAGACAGGCCGTTGGGGTCAAGCTTCAGGGCGAAGCAGGAAAGCCCCCTGGAGTCCCATTATCAATGGCCGTGGCCTTGGAGTCAAACAGGCCTGAGTTCAAATCCAGACCCTGACAGTAACTAGCTGGACAGTTGGACTCAGACTTCCAGTTTCCCCTTCAGTGAAGTCGGGCGAGGAGAGCATCATGGTGACTCTGCAACAGGGCAGGGCTGAGACAGGAAGAGCGCGGCACTACAGCGGCCCCCGCCCGCACACCTGCAACAGCCCCACAGCCCTCTGCCGGGGTCCAGGCACACACAGGAGGGGGAAGGATGGCCGAGGAATGCCGCCGTCCATGTGACTCAGCAGCGGAGCTTTCTAGAAAGAGTGGGGCACAGGCCTTTGCAGGGAAATGTGGATTCAGGTTGACGGAGGGGCTTAAGGAGGACATTCCTGGTCCCGGCCGGACACTGGCACCTGCAAGGGTGCAGAGGTGCAAACAGCCGACAGATACACACCTGTGCGGAAATGAGCCAGAGCAGCCCAGGGGGGCCCCGCGCCTGGTCCCTTGAGGAACCAGAGCTGGAGGAAGGAGCTGCCAGTCCCAGGAGCCATAAAAGCCAGAACAACTCAACAGCCAGGAAGGTCCTTGTGAGTGTAAGACTCAGTTTCCCCAACTGTCCCCAGAGGAAAGGACTCAGGCATCAGGTCCCACCCCCTCAGGCCAGCTCTAGATGCTGGAAGATGTTGGTGGGAAGCTGGCCTGTGGGTCACCAGAGCAAGTCAGTGCAGCGCAAGCCCTGAGCTTCATTCAAGCCGTCTCTGCAGCCAGCCCTTCCACGTGGATGCAGTGACAGGGACGCCTTCACAGAGGCAGCTGCCTTTATTGCATGTTGACTGGCATCAGGCCCCAGTGGGCCCTCTCTGACCTTGACACCCACCCTGCAGGCAGGCGTTGTCATCCCTGCTTTGCACGTGAGGAAATACGTCCAGAGAAATGTAAAAACTCGTCTAAGGTCACTCAGCTGCTAAGTGGCTCAGCAGAATTTGAACTCAGGTCACCTGACCCCAAATCTCACAAAGATTTTGCAGCCATGCAAAAATCCTCCGGTTCCCAGAGAGACCCGACTCTCTGCCTTCCTGTAAGGCAGCAACAACTGGGTTGAAGCATCACCCTGTACCTCAGACCAGTGGGGACAGTCACTAATCGCGAAAGTGGAAGGGGCTTTCCTGAGTGCCGGGTCCATCTAATCACCTTCCCCGCCCTGTCTCATGCGACTCTCACAACAGCTGTGAAAGACGGCACTGTAGGCGTCCACATTTTTGTAGATGAGGAAGCTGAGGCTTAGAGGTCAGGCCCACGCCCAGGGCACCCAGCCAGGCAGTGGTGGGTGCCCGACCGCATGCCCTGAGTGCAGTTACCCCGCGGAGCACCCGCGTTCCAAGTCCGGCACTCACAAAGGCGTGAGCCAGAACGAGCTGACACATTGGTGAGGCCCTGGGAGGATGATTCATGTGGCCCAGGCCAGGGAGATAAGCGGGATAATGCACTGTCTGGACACGCTGCACCCGCTGGCAGCAGGGTGCGTCCAGGCCACGGGACTCAGGCAATGTGCCCCTCCCCATTCCCAATCCTGAAGCTCATCACAGCCGGTCGGGGTCTGCACAGCTGGCGGGGACCTGCTCCAGAAAGGCCACCTGAGTGCGCTGCGAGGGGAGGCTGCCAGGATGCGTTGCTAGGATACGGGAGGGGAGCGAGGGTGTCAGGACTGAGGGGCTCCCTGGTGCAGGGGCAGGTAGCACGGCCAGCATCCGAGGGGTCCGGGGATCATGGAGACGGATGCCAGTCTCTTGATTCCAATGTGCTGATCCTACCTAACATTGACGGAGGCTCAAAGGATAACTTGAAATCTAATTGCTGGGTGTTTTCGTTTGGTATTAGGAACATTCCACTTGGTAAATATCAGCGAGCGGGAAGCCTTCCCTGATCCTCTGGGCAAAGTTTACGGGCACTGCCCTGGCAGGGGACGGAGAGCACGAAAAAGCCGGAGAGGGAGAGAAAGGAGAGGGAGAGAGAGCACTCTACACTCCCGGGGAGGGGAAGCTGCCAGACGGGGAAGGAAGCCACCAGGCCAAGCCCCTCCCAGCATGCTTCCCACAGTGGCTGCAGGCTACATTCCATATGGGAAAAGAATATTCCGAGGGCCTGGCTTTCCTGGTGCTCTCCACCTCTGCCCTCTCTGCTCTCCCCAACCCTGCACCCCAGAATCTGCCCACTTGGACGGAAAGACAGGAGCCCCTGCTGGGAGTGAGGGTGTCACTCCCTGGGCTGGCAAGAGCAGGAGGGTGGAGACAGAGGCAGCAGCGTGGGGTGTGGGGGTCGGCGTTGCACCCTGGGGTGGGGAGGAGATTAGGCACGATGTCTGCAGCGGGAAGAGAGTTACAAGTCAACGCGTCTGAAAAAGTAGGAAGGGCCGATACCAAAGTACCAGATGGGTCACAGATTTAAATGGAGAGGAGGGAAGGAAGGAAGGGAGGGAGGGAGGGAGGGGCAGCCACAGGCCACAAGCTTCTTGTCTACTGCTTTTCCCGACCCAGTGGTCCTGCCCGTTCAATGTCCCGCCGTCGGCCATGAGTTACACGGTGCAAAGCTCACGTCCCCGAGTGCTCAGACCTTCGTGACGCCAACCAAAACGTCAAGCCAGGGACGGACCACGGCTTCAGCTTCTCAAACACAGCTCTCAGCCGGTGACCTTGAGCAAATCATGGAACCTCTCTGCACCTCACTCTGCTCATCCGGGAAGTGGGACCACAGTGCTCTGGGCCAACGCTGTCCTCAGAGGCTCCCGGGCCCTCGCTCGCTGAACCCTCACGACACCCTGTGAGGTGGGGACCGGTGCCACCTTCCGGGTGAGGAACTGAAGAAAGAGCTGCAGTGAGATTTACAAGGCCAGGGGCCCCGGCAGAGGCGCGTGGTGGCTCAGGCCCAGCAGTCTGGTGCCAGAGGCTCTGTTCTTCCACCATGTCACCTCCTCTGTGTCACTTTCCCTTGGCAAAGGATGGAACAAAGTAAGTCAAGCATTCAGGACAGGGCCTGGCACACACGGAGGCCTCCCACACAGGTGGCCATCAGTATTCTTTCTAACCAAGCAGCGTCTGCCTCTACCCTTCCGGGGAAATGTCTTTTCCCCTCTGAACTCCAGCCCTTCCCGATCAGCCTACCTCGAGGGGTTAACAAACCCTCAAGGGGGCTTTCTGCGGCTGGGCCGCACAGAAAGCCAGTTACTGAGATGAGGAGGAAGGGAAGAAAGGATTTATTGCGGGGAGGTGGGAGGAGTGGGCGGCCTCAAATCTGCCTCCCCGGCCAACAGGGTCAGGGGTTTTTCTGGGGGTGGAATGAATGATGCGTGAGGGGAATGAGCATCATTACCTGTTGGGGTGGAGCGTAGGGCACACAAGACATGAGGAATCATGCTAGTACATGTGAATCCACTGCACGATCAAAAAACGGCAGATAAGTCCCTCCCGAGGCGGGGATTCTGGTGGTACAATGAGCCAGGGGTTAGTACGGGTCGTTCTTTCAGCCTGTGCGCAGGTGGGATGCGGGAACGGGCTGCTCGGCGGGTCCTCGGGCGCAATCTGCAGTGGGTGTCGCTCATCTCTGGACGCACAGGTGATGCGAGGCTTGGTAGTTACCTCCGGGCTGCAAGGAGGTTCCGCCACTTCTGGGAAAGACACTCGAAAGGATGCGTCCGTGCAACAGAAAGTCACAACGTTTGGTCCCAAATCTGTCTGTCTGCTGAGCTGTCTCTCTGTTTTCTTTTCTGCCGACTTTGAAACCGCAGTTGCTAAGTTACCGTGCTGAGATAAAACCCACTGTCTACGGTGCCACCAATTCAAGGCCGTTTAGAACAGCCAGTTCTAGCCACAATGTGAACACTGAAAACGCACTTGAAACATAAGGGAACTAAAACACTACTAAAAACACTTTCTTGCTTATGGGGCCGATCGCAAAGGTGCTGGGAGTCTTGGCCAGGCTGCTGCACAGGGTGCCGCCAACCAGGGGACCGAGAGGGCCCTACAGGGCCCGGCTCATTAGGAAGAACACGCAGGCCTGTTCCGGCCGCAATTACCCAAGGAGACGGCGTCGATTAGCACATTAATGAGTAACGTGGCTATTAAGAGCCAGTCTCCGCCGGCCAGGGGATAATTGCCTTGGACAGGAACGGCCTCTGCCTCCCCCCGCCCCCAGGAAATCTCCACCAACGGTGCTCCGTGGCCCAGCTCTGGGCCTGGAACAAGGACAGGAGGACCAAGGGGTGGCTGAACTGGGGGATGTCCTGGCATCCGGACCCCAAACCCTGAGGGCTGCACGTGTGCTGAGGCACGGCAGGCCCTGTCCCGTGGTCTCTCTGTGACCCGGGCTGCAGGAGCACCCACCCCCAAGACACGTCCTCCCCCCACCCCCCCAGACATGCCTCCACCCCGGGACACATCCCTGACCCAGGACATGCCCCCTCCCAGCAGGACGAAGAAAGAACAGAGGAAGCCCCAGAACGGCTCTGAGAGCTTCTGCGCTTACGTGGAACATATTCACTGTCTCCCGGCCTCCCCGCCCCTGAGGCAGGCCCACCTCCTGTGCCCCTTCTCCCTGCTCTGACCGTGGGATCACGGGAGGTCAGAGCACGGGTCCCGGAGCTGCCGGCACAAAGCACCACGGACGGAGTGACGTAAAACGCAGAACTTCATTGTCTCCCGGCTCTGCGGGATGCGGGTCTGAGACCAAGGCGTGGGCAGGGGTGGCTCCTTCGGAGGCTGGGGCAGGATCTGTTCCGCGTCTCCCTCTGCTCTGGGGGCTGTCGGCAGCCCCTAGTGGTCTTCCTCGGCTGTGGAAGCATCAGCCACCTCTGCCTTGGACCTCACACGGCATTCTCCCCTGGGTGTGCCTGGGCCCGTCCCCCTTTTTATAAGCACACCTGTCAAATTCAATTAGGGCCCACCCTCCTCCAGCACCACCTCATCTTAATTGGTCACATCGGCAAGGACTTGATTTCCAAATAAGGTCACAGTCTGAGGTGCTGCAGGTTAAGACTTCAACATACGAGTTCTAGGGGGACACAACAGTCAGCAACTTGGGATTTGGCCCAAACTCACTTGGAGCCAGTCCTGGTGGCCCAGGGCCTGCTGTCACATGGCTGTGACCCCTGGATGCTCTCCACCTGCCCCGCCCCCAAGGAGACTCCCAGCAGCTCAGAATCCCAGCCACTGTGGTCACGGCAGCCTCCTGGTGTCTGCTATGGCCAGATCTGTCCCTGCAGGAGGCAGGGGGCACAGTGTGAGGAGATCAGAGAGACACGAGTGCAAATCTCGCTCCTCCGCTTAGCAGCTGGGCAGCTTTGGGCAACACAGTCCACCCCTGAGCCTCAGTCCTGACTGCACAGGGCTCTGAGGCTTACTCGGGGCCCCTGAAGCCCCAGGGCTGGACACTACCCTCCTCCTATCCCTCACAGTTTGCTGACCTCCTGGGCCCCGCACCCTGGTCCATCTGGACCTTAGGGCCTCTGACCACCCCAAACACACAGGCAGATGCCCAGGCTCTTGCTGTCTGTGGGGCAAAGCCCAGAACACACCCCTCTCCAGCTTCTAGTCATATCTGGACCAGCTGTTGGGACCCCATGGTGTTGGGGGGAAATGGGGACCTTCCTGGAAATTTCACATGCATTGCGGTATTGGGTGCCAGTGCACACGCGTGCACGAACACACACAAGCACATACACACACACATACACACACACACGTGGACCTACTCCGTCATAGCCTGCCTGCTCAACCTCCACGGAAATCGATCAACACCCCCCGCCCCCAGCCACAGTCTTTACAGGATGGCCTTGTCCCTGCTAGAAGCCGCCTCCTGCCCAGGGCGGCTGAGCACTATTTAATCACCCTTGACCAAGAGCGTGACTCCGCACAAATGATGGGTCGTATACGTACACACATTAAACGCAAATGAACGTCCATGATTATCGTTATTACCATAATTATCAGGCAAATTAGCAATCAGGAGCCCCGAGCAGCCTGGCCTCCAATCTGCCAGGCGCCCTCCCCGCCACCCCAGGCCCCAGACACCGTGGGCGCTGGGCAGTCTGCCCCGACTGAGCAGAACTCCTGGCCTCCCTATGTGGAGTGCTTGACACCGGCTGGAGAGGGAAAGAAGCCTCACTCCCATGTCCTAGGCAGCCCAGCCCTGAGAGGACAAGACACCTGCTGTAGGCAGCACCCAAATCTCCTCACTGGGAGGATGTAACACTTCCGTCTCGCCCCAGGCCTCAGGGGCAGGCACCGAGGGGGCAGAGGCAGGCACCGAGGCCAAGGAAGTGGTGATCGGAGACTGTTTTCCAGGGATGAGTTCCATACCCTCTGCTCTGGCCCAGTCTGGTCCGAGCTCCCTGAAACCGGACCCAGGGTGCAGGGGTGTGGCCTGGCCTCCCCCACACCACACTATTAGCCAACACTCCTGCTGTTTCTTTGCTCTGTCCTTTGTTCTGCCACGCCCAGGGGACCTCCCCGGGCCTGGTCCTGGGCTCCCAGGCCAGCTGCTCCAGTGGAGACGCCAATCTGACCAGTACCCGCCACGTGCCAGGCACTGTCATGACAGCCCGGCCAGGCAGGAAGTCCAACTCCCACTTTCCAAAGCAGGGCTGGGCAGAGCTGGGTGACTAACGGCCAGGAGCAGACCGGGCCACCACTCCCCAAATCCCAGGCCTTTCCACCCACGCGCTCCTGAGACGATGTAACGCCACCCTAGAGGAAGACCCGCACCCCCGGCCAGCCCTGCCCAGGAGTCCTCCCCCGTCCTTGGACCAAGGCCGCTTTGTCAATCCCGACTTTGTATTCAGCGGCCGGAACCTCCTGAGGCCTTGAATAATTCTATTATAAATACCTCTGCATGCCTGTAATCACATATTAGGAGTCCTCCATCCCTGTCTGGCCCCAGAACCCTGAGGAGACTTCAAAACTCCTTTCCAGTGGCCTTTGACAGGCCCAATTCCCACCACCCGAGTGTCCTTCCTGGGCAGGAGCACAGCCATTTACACCGCGAGGGAGACGCCCAGGTGGGCGATCTCAGTCACTCACCTGCCACTTCCCATGTGCTCCTTAATGCCGGCAGAGGCAGGGGCGTCTGGCCAGAGTTAATTCCTGCCCCTCGCAGGGTCTGCCCAGGCCAGCCCCACAGCGGGTACACAGGGCTTCTGCTGAGGCCCGGAGGGCTGCACAGGGCGGAGGACCCCTATCTCCTCCCCACACCCCCACAGGCTCAGTGGAGATTGGGCCTTGCCTGGGCCCAGCTGGGCATCTTGTTTAACTTCTTCTCAGAATCTTTGGCTCCCAAGTGGGCTTGAGGAAGCAGTGCTGAGGAATTTCGTTCTCTGATCACCCACTGCACAGAGCTGTGGCCACATCCCCAGGAGCTCTGCGGTCTCACATGGGCTGAAGGCAGGCAGGCTGCAGAGGGAGGGCAGGGGCCAGCCATATGGAGGGCACATCCTTCCTGCCCCCACCCCTGCTCCCAACACACACCCCATGTCACCCTGCCCTGACCATGACCACCATCCAGACACTACAGGATGAACTGGGGGCAGCTCTGGACAGAGGGACCCTCTGGGGAGGCACCTGCCGTGGGCCTCCAGCAGCAGCACAGGTGGGGGTTTCCCTCCCTTCACCCCCCCCGACACTTGACCCCTGCCAGCAGGTGGCCGTCAGAGCCATAGCAGAGGTGAGGTGGGGGTGGTGCAGTGTGGGGAAGGCTGTCCTGTCTTGACTGTGGGTCAGCGGATCATGCCCACTGCAGGGCCGTCTCCTCCTCCCATCTGCCTCCTCTACATCTTCAGCTGCCCCTCCCGAGACTCTGGGGGCCTCAGACCCCCGACACAGCAGAGGAAGGAGCCAAGGTGAGTCCCCAGTGCCCACCATACGGTAGCCACCCCACACCCAGGCATGGCTCACTAGCCAGGACACCCCACGGATGTCCCCTCCACCCACACCCGAGCATATCCTACTCACCGTGACATCTCAGTGAATGTCCCCCCTCCAATCAGTCATCTGTCAGCTCCCTCTGGAGAAAATGTAGCTCACAACCAGACAGAGCCCCAGGTACGGTGGTATTTGGGGAGCCCTCACCCCAGTCAAGGGCTACACCCAAACTAAACTTCCCGAGGCTGAGCTTGGAAGGAAGCCCGGCGTACCTGAGCTTCAGCCCAGCAGACTCAGGTGTGCGCACCTGCGAGAACCAACCATGGGCTCTGCGGCTCCACCTGCAGGTCTCACCAGGAGCACAGTGGACGGTGCACGGGCAGTGCGATTTGCAGCCCTTTCTTAGGAGCCCACCAACCCCTTCTAGCAAACGCTGTCCCAGGAGTGGCCAGCGCACCTGCACGGTGCTGCCAGCAGTGCCTCTGCCTCCCTGCCTGGCCAGGTGGGCAGATGGCTTCAGAGCTCTGCGGGGTGACGGGAGCCAAGTTACCAGCAAGCAAACAAACGGAGCACTCAGGGCCTGGCAGGAAACAGGTGTCCGCAGCCCCAGCACCTCCCACCCACCAGGAAGCAGCGATTGGAAGAGAGGCGGGACTTCTGCACACCACGCTCACGGGACAGCAGTGGCAGCGGAGTGAGGGCGCAGGACCCAGCACCACGGGGACAGCACTGGCCCCTGGCTCCACCCTGGAGCTTGGCGGTCTCAGTGCACTGTGCTTGTTTCCAAAGTCAATTCTGAGAGTCCACAGCACTGTGGGCGACATTGTGTTTGGCTGTGGACTGTCCGTGGTGCCCACTGGCAGAGGCACCTAAAGGAGGCTGAGCCCACCAAGCGATGGAATTTGTGCCACAATTAAACTTTGGACCTGGAGACAAAGACTAAAGAGGATTAAAAGAAATAACTGCTATAAACAAAACCTTGCAGGGTCAGCTGGTGAGGGGGAAAGGACTGGCAGGTTCCCACGGTGGCACTGCCCTTTGACTGCTTCTTGGGAAACCAAAGAGCCTCTGCCAGCGCCGGGTGTCTGAGCTGGAGACCCTCAGAAGCCAATGCAATGGACAGAGGGGCGGGGAGGCTGCCTGGGCCGGCCCTGCCTTGGCGAGCAGGACCCCTCGGACCCCTCGCTAAGGACCCGGCATGGCTGGGGCTGCTCCCTGCGGCATCAACTGTCAATGCCCAGCCGGCCCTCGCCACGCGCCAGGCGCTGATCCGAGCGCGGACCGTGCAGTCCTGCCACCTGTCCCTCCAGGAGTCTGCTGTCATCCCCATTTTACAGGTGAGCAAACTGCAGACAGGTTGAATGTCCCAGCCAGGGCAGGAAGGGTGCAGCAGCTGACCCAGAGTCCGTGCCTCACCGAGAGACCCAACATCCAGGATTCCGGGGGGCTGCTTAGACAGTTTCCAAAAGGCACCCCCTCCCCTCCCAGAGGGTAATCTAGAACTTCTGCGTCTTCCCGCCTCCTGTAAATGCTCCTGCTCAGGGGCCTGCTGCTCTGAGAAAAGCCTCGGTGTGCCCGGGACAAGGCACCGAGAGGCCTCGGTCCTGGCGGGGTTCATGTCACCCACAGAAAGAGAGTGTCACAAGGAGCTCGTGGCTGAGCGGACCACACCCTCTGCCCTGAGCAGGAAGCAGCAGCTCTCAGGCTGTCTGGAAGTCAGCGGATTCAGCTGGAATACGGGCAGCTCGTAAGGGGCAGCCAGAGCCGGCAGCCCCCGGGGCTCTCCTCTGGCCTCTGAACCCGGTGCTTGGCAGCTAAATTAAAACTGCCCAGGAAAATAAACACAGGCCTATAAAATATGAATGAAAGTGTTCATAAAGCCTGGGAGTGAGCACAGTGACCTTTCCCACCTGGCCGTGGTGTGGGCAAGAGGCAGGAAGTGAGAGTTTCATGACCCAGAGAAAAAATTCCCCCCAAGGGCCAGCCTGCCGCGGCCCAGCCACCAGCAGGGCTGTGTCTCTGCTCGCGTGTGTGCGCGCATGTGTGTGTTAGTGTGTGTTTGTGTGCATGTGCTTACACGAGCACAGGGTTGCATACCTCCCTGACATGTGCGTGCATGCCTACGTGTGTGCAAACACACCTGTGTGTGCATGCGCCTGTGTTCACACGTGGGGGTGGTCGGCCATCTATAACAGCATGCACTTCCTTCTTTTCTTCCCCGAGTGTCTGCTGCGTACCTACCACGTGCAGGCACAGAGGTGGAGACAGAGAGGCAGGTGGGCAGTTGCGGCGCAGAACAGGGAGCCTGCCTGGGGCTCTGTGGAGACCCAGAGGCGCCTGTGTTTTCCGGGGTTCTGGGAGGTGGGGTTAAAACAATTCATCCTCACGAAGTTGAAAGCCCAGGCGATCGTCACACACGGAGATGGGGTCCAAACTGACACTTCCCGCCCCCGGACTTCCAGCTGGGCCGTGTGACTCGCTTTGGCCCACGGAGTGTGGCAGAGTGGCATTCCTGAGCCCGAGCCTTGAGAGGCCTGGTGTTCCCTTTTGTCCCCTGCACTCCTGCCCTGGCCGTGGGAAGAATACACCCTGGCCAGCCCCTGAGCCCAGATGACAGACGCCAGAGCAGACCTAGCTCAGCGGCTGCAGTCCGAGCCCCCAGCTGGCCCCAAGCTACAAGCGGGACGGTGCTATCGTCACAGGCCCCCGAGGCTTGTCAGCAGGAGTTCACTAACACCGTGGGAGTTAACTGCAGAACCGACAACTAAGGGATTAAAAATGAAATATGAAAAGCAGGTTTCCAATAAATAGGGGACATGTTTATGACAACAGATTACAAAAGGACTTTTTAAAATAAGACCCAAAAAAAACCCAGACACCGTAAACAAAATCGCTGATAAATTTAACTATATTAAAATAGAAACTCTGATCTGACAAAAGATGCTATGAATAAAGTTAAAAGACAAACATAATGCACAAACAGGGAGACCATATTTGTAATGCATTTGGCAAAAAAAGCACTGATATACAGATCATAAAAAGTAGCTCTTCCTAGTCAGCGAGGAGAAACCAAAGACCCCACAAGAAGACGAGCTAAAGGCAATTCACAGAGGAGGGGACCCTGGGACCAATGACCATAAGGCAGGGTGTTCGATCACGGAGCAGTCGGGGAACCACACGTGAAAACGATAGCAAAGTATCACCCCATGCCCATCAGGTGGGCAAAACAGCAGCAGGTGCCATGACAAATGTTGATGAAGACGAGCAGACAGGAATTTGCACACTGCCAACGTGCCAGGTGGAGCCACCAACCTGAAGGTCACCGGCCATGCTTCATCGGAGGAGCTGAGGATGGGCACGTCCCAAGACCCCAAGCCTCCCCAGGAAAAGTGAGGTTCACGGGCCGGAGCAGCAGTATGGCCTGGGGGGGCCTCACCTGCTCAGCGGAAATGCTCAACTCCACATTCACCTGGAAAATACTGATGAAGGGGAAAAGCAAATTGCAGAAGAATGTGTATAGAGAGCCATTTGTATGAAATTCCAAAAAAAAGGCTACAAATTCTTCATGGACATGCACGCTCAGTGCTAAACACGGGCGAGAAGACTCGCGTTGACGCCGCGATAGCTGGGAGGGAAGAGGCAACGGACCAGAACGGGGGCGTGCAACTCAAGCATCTGCTAAGTCTGAAATGTTTCGCCCCCTTAAAAACAAACTCTGAAGCAAAGGTGTCAAAAATCTACCACGTATTAATTTTAACGGCAGGCACACGGAGGTTTGATATGACCATCCTCTCCACTGTCCCGTGTGTCGGGAATGTCGTGCGGCATCTCCAAGCGGCTGATACGGCGTGAGAGGCAGCAACAGTGGTTATCTTTAGGTGGTAGGAGTCTAGGTTGGCTCTCTTTTTCCTACTTGTATGTTATCTCTATTTCCTTTTGTGAGGATGTATGACTGTTGGGACGCAAAGGCTTGTATGATGCGAACTCCCTGCGTCATAAGCACGCGTGCCCCGGCGGGGGGAGGGAGGAAGGAGCGGGCCCATACACCTGGCCGCCCCGGGCAGCTCTGCACAGGAAGATACGGACACGTCCCCACCCCCACCCCGGCAGCCAAGGAGCTAAGGAGGCTCGATGTGAAATGCATCATTCCAGGGGAGCTAAATCCCTGCCTTATCTAATTTTGTATCCTGAGGCTGATTAATTTAAACTCCAAAATAAAATAAACACCAGCTTTAAATAAGGATTAAATACTCCGCAGGGTCCTCAGTTGAACAAACTGACATTATACATTTTATGGTACGGACCGAGGGCCCGGGAGGGATGGGGGCGCAGCAGTGGGGGTGCTCCGAGCCGAGGAGACAGAACGGCCGGCGCTCTGGGATTCCCAGTGCGTCCGCCTTTAGTCTTGCGTCCAGACGCCAGCAGAAAACCCAAGAGCCACGCTGTGGCAGGCTCCTCGCACAGGAGGAAGCTTGGCCCCTGTGCCCCCAGCTGCCCCAAGTCCCCAGGGGGAAGGGTAGTCAGAGGAGTGGGGTCAGGGGACTGGAGGAAGCCCCTGATGTTCTTGGAAAACAGTAGGGAAGAGGTTCTGCCGCCTGGGCATTGCCACCAAATACAGGCCAAGGGCATGAACCAAATTGGAATCCGCTGGCTCCCCCATGGCCACTGAGTTCCAGGAGGGACCCCAGGGAGGTGGGGCAGGTTAAAGTGGGGTGGGCTATCTGACATGTGCCTGGAGGGGCCCACACACCTGACTAGGGATGAGGGGAGGCAGCTGGTGGATCCTACCAGGCCCACGGCACAAAGCGGGGGGTCATCTCAAGAACAAGGCACATCTGCGGAGGGCCCCCCGTCCCCACCCTGCAGTGGCAGCGTCACCGGGCTGAGCCGGACCACTGTGGGAGATCGTGTACAGCGTGACTGTCGTACTGGAGCAGTGCCCAGAAGGCCCAGACCCAGATCCAGCTGAGTCTCTGCTATGGTCTGAATGTTTGCATCGCCCAAAAATTCCTATGTTGAAACCCAGTCACCAAATGCAGTAGAATTAAGAGGTGAAGCCTTTAAGAAGAGATTGAGTCATGAAGGCAGAGCCCTCATGGAGGGGATCAGTGCCCGCGTAATAGAGGCCCGAGGGAGCTTGTGCTCGCCTTCCACCACGCAAGGACACAGCTGCAAGGGACCATCTCTGTGGAACAGGCCCTCAACAGACGCCCAATCTGCCAGTGCCTCCGTCCTGGACTTCCCAGCCTCCGGAACTGTGAGACATAAATCTCTGTCATTTGTGAGTCTCCCAGCCCAAGGTATTAGAGCAGCTCAAACGGATTACCCCAAGCAGCTCAGCCACTGAACTCCCCACAGACTCAACCGTGATGGAATACCTTCCACAGACGTGTATTGAACACCTACTTTGTACAAGGGTGCACTGTGTTATTGGTTGGGGTACAAAACGAGTCCTAGTCCCCCAGAGGTGGGCACTGCAGTAGCTGGACAGCAAACCCAAGTTGCTAAGGCCAGCTGGGGAGGGTGCAGGTGTCAGACCGAAGGCAGAGAGTACAGGAGAGTCCGTGTCTTCAGCAATACTGGAACGGTGACTGGATGGTCCCCAAAATGGCAGCATCTCCTCTTGTCACCAAAATTCATAGTTATCACTAGGAAGTGTCCCCGGAGAGGCAGGGCAGCTGAGAGACCAGAAAAGAAGGGAGGACAGAGAAAGCAGGTTCTTGGTATCACCAGCTGCAGACTTTTTGCAAGAAGGAAAGCGACCCTCCTGGACCCCTGGGTAGCAGATAAACGTGCAGAAACACATTTGCTGACGATTCGGCTCGTGGACTTTGAACATGTGCCGACTGAGAGGCTGAGAATCTCCTCCAGACGGGGTGGCGGGGGGTGTGGAGGTACAAAGGGGTCTAAGGAGGAGGGAAGCAGGGCAAGGAGGAGGGAGCGCTCAGCACAACCATCTCAGAGACCTGGGTCTCTGCTCGCATCAGCAGCAGAGAGTAGCAATGAGGGATCACAGGTCTGCAAATGTGGTGCTTTCCGGGTCACACGCGCGGGCTCTGATGACAGCGCTGTGTGACAGGTGCCGTTGTTGTCTGAGGCGTGGAGTTGGCAGATAATCACACACAACTGGTGGAATGTCGGAGAGCTGGGTTTAAATTTATCGTCTTGCTGTTTTCCTTCTATTTGTCCCATCTGTTGTTTGTCCCCCTTTTATTCTTTTTCTCACTTGTTCTGGGTTAGTTTGAGTATTTTTATTTCACTTTATCTCCTTTGTTGGCTCTTTGGGTATAACCATTTTTGCTTGGTTTGGTTTCGGTGTCTGGCTTTTGGTTTATGGTTTAGAGCACACACCTCCAACCTGCCATGAGTTACCATCCATACCATGCCGCCCCACACACAGCGTAGGAACCTTGGAACAGTGCGCTTCCGTTTCCTCCCTTTGGCTTTCGTGTTATTGTTTTCGTGCATTTTGCTCCTGCATATGCTGCAAACCCCACAACACACTGTTACTGCTTTTGCTTTAAACAGTCAGTTATCTTTTAAAAAGTTTTCAAATGTTTCATTTTCACCTACGTCTCCACCATGGCTGTGCTCTACACTCTTTGGTGCTGAGCCAGATCCCCATCTGGTACCATTTTCCTTCTGCCCGAAGGATTTCCTTTATCATTCCTCGTGGTGTGGGCTTGCTGGTGATGAATCTTTCAAGCTTTTGAACATCTGAAAGTCTTTATTTCGCTGTCATTTTTTACAGATGTCTTCGATAGCTACAGAATTCTAGAGTGACGATTGCTTTATCCTTGAGCATGTTACAGAAGTTGCTCCCCGACCCTCTGGCTTGCATTGTTCCTAACCAGAAGTCTGCTGTCACTCTTACCCTTGCTTCTCCCTATAATGTCTGTTTTCCTCTGGCCCCTTTTAAGATTTTCTCTCTACCACTGGTTTTGAGCAATTTGATTATGGTGTGATTCGATGTCATTATCCTCATGTCTCCTGTGCTTGGGGTTGATTGGAATTTTTGGATCTCTGGGTTTACAGTTTTTATCAAATTTGTAATTTTTCAGCCATAGGTTTTTCAAAAATTTTTTCCTCTACTCAAATCCACCTCCCTCAGGGACTCCAATTTAACATATATTAGTCTCATTGAAGCTGATTTTCTGTTTATTTTTTTTCCACTTTTCCCCGTGTTCCATTTTTTATAGTTTCTGCTGCTACATCTTCAGGCTTACTCATCTTTTTTTGTACAATATCTATCTTTAATCCTGTCCAGTGTATTTTTCAGCTCAGACATTGTATGTTTCATTCCTAAAAGTTCAAGCTGGGTCTTCCTGATTTCTACTGCCATGCCCACACTTTGCTTTACCTTCTTTCTGTGGAATGATATCGTGATAATAACTGTGTTAAGGTTCTTGGCTGCTAATTCTATCCTAGGTGTCATATCTGTGTTTGAATCTATTGATCAACTCTTCTTCTTGTTATTAATCATAGTTTCTTTTTTCTTTGCATGCCTGGTAATTTTCGGTTAGATCACAGACAATATGAATGTTATTTTATTGTGTGTGGGATATTGTTGGGTTCTGATAAATATTATTGAGCTTTGTTCTGGTTAAATTATCTGGAAAGATTTTGGTTCTTTGAAGGTTTTATTTTAAGCCTTTTTAAGTGGGATCTTAGCAGTCTTAGCCTAGGGCTAACCTTCATGCTCCCGAGTATTCTACCCAATGTTCTGGGAAGAATAATATTTTTCACTGTTGCTGGTGGGAACACCAAATATGCCTGGTTCTGTGGGAGGTTCAAGTATCATTCCTTCTGTTCCTATTAGGTGGTTTTTCCCCCCAGACTTGGGTAATTTACTTATATATGTGCACTTATCAGTATTCAGAGGGAGATCTGGAGCTTTGCAACCTTCTCCTCTCCAGTACTCTGGGTACTCTGCCACGTACAGTTGAGCTGAGCTTCCTTGGCCCCCCTGAATGCCCAGCTCCATCCACTCAGTTCAGGACTATCGCCAGGCTCAGCCTGGGTGTTCCCCCACTGGGCTGTGGCCTAGAAACATGTGGCCAGGGCCCATTCTCTTAACAATTGGGCCACACATGTCCCTCAGTCCTACTTTGAGGGTTTCATCAGCTTCCTAGTGAGGAGTAATTGGCAACTGACATCAGCACTATCCTACCCCGTATATGATTAGCAGTAGTGGGCGTCCTTATGTTAATGCTTAATAAGTTGCCTATTGCTCATACCACAGCTTGTGTCCCATCATTATTAACTAACCTTAGACCTTCATATTGTCATTCCAAAGGTGCTGAGCTGGATCCGCTCGAGGTATCATTAGCAATCGAGATCTGGATGTCTAGCAATTACCCTCAAGGTCTGAGGGTCTGAGCCAGCACATTGGCCAGGCATCCCCCATTAGAGAGGGTGTCTTAGGAAGACCACCTTCAGCAAGGGCTTCACACATCACAAGTCTGGTCTTGAGGGGCTTGTGGCATCGAATGAGGGAATTTAGTGTGGTAATTTTTCAGAGCTTCTCCCTTAACAGCTATGAGTTTATAGAGTTTATAATTACCCACTTCCCCTCAGGGAAATAAAAAACGTGATTCCTGATGCACCGACAAGTTTAGGAAAAGGAGGTGGAGAAGGCTGGATCGGACCTATTCCTGGACTACGCTAGACAGCTCTGGAGATTAAAGTAATGACCACTAATGGATATACATGTTTAATGTTTCAGTTACTGGTAAAATTAATACCCTGTTTAATATTAATAGGAGCAATGTACGTCTCCAGGGTTGTTAATCTGCTACCTTTCCACTACGTCAGATGTAAAAATAGCTCCCCGTGATTAGCCAGGTGGGCACAGACAGGCGGGAGGTGGGGAGGGAGGGAGGAGGAAGGGAGGAGTAATAATGGGGTGGAGACGACAAGATGCATTTTAAATGCGTTATAGCTCATCAGAATTCTAAGAGAGAACATTTTCTTCCAAGTACAGGTACTTTTTCAACTTCATTGATGGGTTCATTCATATTCAACAAATATTTATCGAATGCTTTCCATATGCCGGGCACTGCGCTAAGCTTCTCACCACCTTACCTTATTTCATCCTCGCAGCAACCCTTTCATGAGAGTGCTGTCATATCCCCATTTTAAGGATGAGAACATTGAGGCTCAAGGTCCCTACAGTTAGGAAGGGAACAGAGACAGTACTCAGACCCAGCTCTATCTGACTCAGAACCAGTACCTCTAACCCCAGGGTTTTAGGGCTTTATTCTGCTTAAGCATCGTTAAATTTGAAATGGCACAAAGACTGCAGGAAGTAAGTGGGTAGGTGGAACCCTCCCCCACTCGTGAGAGAACCGAAGCCCAGAAGGTCCGGTGCTCAGGCCCAGACCCCACAGCCAAGGGGAAGACTTTGGGAGAATTTTCTTTCCTGATGGTAACTTCAAATTTTCTTCATAATTAAACAAATATGTGTTGAGAACCTACTATGTGCTAGGACCTACGCTAAACACAGAGAAAACTGTGATGGAGACAGACACAGCCCCTACCTTCAGAAAGCTTACAGTTTATATTCCGCTGGGAGAGACAGAGACATGCAAATAGCGACTAGAAATCACATGAGCAGCAAGTATCTGGACAGAAATAAACACAAGCTGTGTTGATTGCTGTTAAGGAAGGCAAGGTTGTGGGGACCACCTTGAGGAAGGAGGTCATCGGAGCCCTCTCTGAGCAGGCCTATCTGGACATCCTTTGCAAGAGAAACCATCTCCATGCCCCTCCTGGCAGAGGGAATTGCTGGAGGGGCCGGAGCTCAGAGGAGGTCAGGAGCAGGGTCCTCCAGGTCTCTGGCAGCAGGAACCGCTCCTGGTGAAGCTGGCAGAATAAACACCCTCCGACTATTTGTTCTCCCCTCCCTTCCTCCCTCTACTCGAGACTGAAATCCTAAGAAGTGGGGTGAGGAGGGGAGAGTCCAGGCAGCCTGGCTTAAACCACATGCCCATTTCATGGCTGGGTGACATTAGAGCACCTTGATTTTTGCTGTCACACTGAGGCTGTTCCTAATAGGAGAGAGGAGATTCTAAATATAAAATAAAATAAATAAGCAGGCACTGTTAGGAGTGGTGAGCGGTTGCTGCGTAGCCAGAACGGTCAGCCACAGAAGAGGAACTCACCGGGACAGACGCTGAGGAATAAAGGGAAACGAGTCTTCAAGAGCAGAGGGAAACATGGTCTAGGAAGTAGGGCTGGCGTGTGCAAAGGCCCTGGGGTGAGAATTTTTGTCTAGATAACTTCATTACCTAGAGGAAAGGGGACTAATCTGTGTACAAAGACACGCAAACAGAGCAAATGCGTGTGTGGATATGCAGACAGACGGGTAGGTAACAGAATCATTGAAAATGTGAGCTTCCTGAAGGGGGTAGGCAGGCGAGCGGAGGGATGGGGGGAGGGCTGTATCTTGCTGGGCTGGTAATACTTTGGCCTTGTCCTCCAGCCTGCAGTTCCTCAGCATCACCTCTCCAGGACACAGTGTCAGGAGCAAGGTGAGGTGGGGGGGGCACCGAGGGCGCTCACTCTCAGACTCAGGGCTCGCCCACAAGCGAAAGCCGCCAGGAACGTTTCACCCTGGGCTCCTCGCTTGCCTGCCCGGGCCTGGCCCTGTCGCGTGACCCACGCATTTCCCGGAGCCCGGTCAGTTGCGTTGCTGCCAATATTCCAGGGCCGGGGGCTCCCACGGTCTGTTCCACCCTCTGAGCTTCAGCCGTTTGCCGGGACGGTGTGACGTAGCAGGACAACCGTCTGCGTGGTTCCAGCCGCAGACCTGCGCCGTCATCCTGCCGAGTGAACCTGACGGCGTCTCTGCCCTCTCTGAGCTTCAGTTTCCTTCTTTGCGGAACGGGAGAGGTCGGACTCAACTCTGGCATGATAGGGTTCACAACGGGAGTGGAAAGAAAGTTCAGAGGCTCCCAGAGCCCTCAGGGCGACCCCTCTGGAGAGGGTTTCCTCCAACCATTTCCCACTTACCCAGTATTTTTATCACTTACTGGCTTTACAAATACCCATTCTACAGACCTGTCATTGGACTTGAAACTGAGGACGACAGACACCGTCCCTGCCCTCCTGGAGCTTGCAGTCTAGTGAGCAAGTCAGACAGTCCGTCAGGACGGTTGTCAATCGCAGTTGTCATAGCTGCTCTGAAAGCAAAGTCCAGGGGGCAATAAGACCCTGGACAGGAAACCAGACACTGCCTGCAGTCAGGGAGGCTTCCTGGAGGAGGTGGCTTCCACAGATGCGCAGGAAGAGATCAAGCAAATAAAGAGGAAGAGATGACAGTGCCCTGGGGTCCCAGTCAGAGTTCTAGGAAGGAGGGCCAGGCCCCAGCGCTGTGGACCTCCCTCCAGGGCCAGGGACCTCGCTTGTCCGTGATGGAGGCACGGCCTCCAGCTTAGCGCGCACCATCTTGGAGTCCTTAAAAGCCCTTTCCTTTCCCTTTCGAGGTTCTCTCTTGCTGAGCACACAGAGGGGCTGTTAAGCTGTGCCCTGTTGAAACAGGAGCGGCGGAGGGTGTCGTTCTTAGCACACACACCCTGTGGCAGCCCGGCGTGAGGCCTCGGGAAGATGATTAGGGTGTTTGTTCACAGGATGTGACTGTACATTTTCGTTTCCATTTCTGATGTTCACGACTCCCCTCCTGTCTTCTGGCTGGATCCCGAGCCACGCAGAGCTCGCTCTGCAAACCTCATCTCATTATCCATCTTTCCCCCAGTTGCATATTTTAGGGGCGGGTGATGGGGCTGCCTACGGTGCCGTGTAATACAGCAAAGGGTCCGACACCCCCGCACTCCCCTGCGTGCGAAAGCGACAAAATATTTTCATTTCTGAGCCTCTAAGCCTGGAGGGGAAAAAAGTTATGCAACCGAGCGACTGCTGTGGCTTCTTGCAAGTCGTCGGCAGCTGGGCAAGGAATCCTGGCTCCTCCGGGCTTTGCTTGAGGACCAAGCGTCTGGGCCACCTGACCCGGCAAAGGGAGGAGCGAGGTGCTCTGAGCACTCACGTGCCTGTTGGGAGACCCTGCTGGAGGCAGGGAGCTTCGGGGTGAAGGCGAGGGCGGAGCCACTGCTAACGGAGCACCCGCCGCTCGGAAGTGCCAAGCCCGGGCTTACCCGGGTTTCCCGGTTTGCGCAGGCGGCGTGTGCGTCTGCTCCTGTGCCGTGGAACAAAGCCCCACGCATGCTGAGCCGTTCACAGCAACGCAGGTTTGTAATCTCACACTCTCGCTGGGTCTAGGAATGGACCAGCGGTGCCGCGTGCCAACCGAGGTGAAATCGCGGTGCCAGCCGGGGCTGCGATCTCATCTCAGAGGCTCGGGGTCCCTCCAAGCTCCCTGGTTGTTGGAAGAATTCAGTTCCTTGCAGCTGCGGGACCGAGACCCCCGGCTCCCAGCAGCTGCGCGCCTGTCCTCCCCGTGGCCGTATGTGTAAGACACGGCAGCCGGCTTCCTAAAGGCCAAGAGGAAAGTGTGTGACTGCCGCCTCCAATCCCTCCGACCTCGCTCAGCTCTGACTCCTTGGCCCTTTGTTAAAGTGCTCGCATGGTTAGGTCAGGCCCACCCAGGACAAGCTCCCTTTCTTTTAACTTAAAATCCGCCGATGAGTGACCTTAATCACATCCTCAAAAACCCTTCACATTGCCTTATAAAGAAACCTAGTCACAGGAACGACATTCCATCATAGTCCCATTCCCATCTTCCCACGGGGAGGGGATTATTCAAGGCCTGTTCCCCAGGGGGCCATCGTAGAAACCTGCCCACTGCAGCTCACGTTGTCTTAGTACACGCAGAGCCTGGCCTGAGCAGGTTCCCACTCGGTGTCAACAGCTGGTTCATTCCGGGGGAACTGGACAGTGGTGGCCATGGACTTCTCTGGAACTGCAGCTCAAGTGACTTCTCTCTGGGTTGAACCTCTGCTGAGTCTCACTAGCTGTGTGACCTTGGGCAGGTCGTGTGACAACTCTGTGCCTCAGTTTCCTCATCTGTAAAATAGGTTCAACAATAGTACCCACCTGATAGGTTGTTTTGAAACATAACTGACCCAGGCACACGACATGCGTAGCACAGAGCCCAGTGTGCAGGGAGAGCTGGACGGTACTCACCGCTGTGATTTTGCTAAACTCTGCCATTCCTCCCCAATGCGGTGCCAGCACCACCCCTGCCTCCCCCCAGCCCCAGCGTCCCCCTCCATCCCGGAGCAGACGGAGATGGAGCAATTAGCCTTCAGTAATAAACCTACGCAGGGCGTCGGCTGGGCTGCCAAGGAATTTATGAACTCCGTGAAGCTTGTACGGCTACAAGGTAGTTTGTCAGGGGACCACTTCCCAGGTAAGAACAGAAACACCCCATCTGTCACTGCCAGAGTCTCCCCACGGCAAGATATTAGAGCATGGCTGTCCCTTCCCGCATTTTCCAAACCTTCTACGGTGAGACTGCGTTATTTTTATAATCAGACAAAAAAATAGACAATGAACCTGATTTTTCATAGAAAACCTCTGCAGTTGGAAACATCACCTTCTCCCAGATTGCGTCTGCAAGCGAAGCTTCCAGGGTGCCTGCGAGCTTTACATTTTGTTCCTCTCTTTTTTTAAAACGAAGATCCTTATGTAAATTGATCGTAAAATTTTAAAGCATCTTGTCCTGTCTCAATCAATCAGTCTTTGTGGGCCCAGCTTCTGCAGCAACAAAACCCTCATGGTGCATGGGCGGTGACCAGGGAGGCAGCAGCTGGCCTTGTCCTGCCCTGGGGCGTCTCTTGTCCCTCCTGCCCGGGCCTGCCTTTGTGGCCATGATGACCTGCTGGTTGCACTAGCCGGCTGGCCGGCACCCCTGGCCACTAGCTCACACACGTGGACACACACACATGCACAGTCACACGCTCTCACACGCACACACTCTCAGGCCCTGGCAGTAGCCACTGCTCCATCCTCCAAGAGGGCCCTTCTCCGACTGGACTGAAACTAACGGTGTGTAATTTACTGCCCAGCCGGCTAAGTGAACACAGCGCTTGGCTGAGCTCCCCCCAGGGAGGACAGGGGGCTTAGGCCTCCCGAAGCAGCAGCAGTGACCGCCTCTGGTCTGAAGCCACCCTCCTTCCCACTCCCCAGAGAAGAGCACACCCAGGCCCCTCCCAGCCCCCTGCTGGGTCCCCACAGCTATCCAGAGGCTGCTGAGAGACCACCATCGGCCGTCACCAAATCTACGTGACCACGTGCTCGCTGAGGACCAGCCTCTCTCGCCCGCCCCGGTGCCTGCCTTCTGCCTACATCATCCTGTCAAACCTTGCTTGCGAGACAGGAACCCAAAGCTCATTCCCACCAGGTACAAGTAGCCAGTGACCACTGAAGGTGTTGGCTGAGCATGAAGCTGTAAGGCTCAGAACCCCACCGGGAAGCCATGTGCAGGGGACCCTAACCCCATCGCCCCAGCGGGAGCCGCAGCCCACACCGATGCTGAGTAGCCCACAGGAAACACGAAGCAATAGGCTGGGACCTGCGCATCAGAGCCCAGACTTCACACTTTCACCGCGGTATTGACAGATGAGACTGCCCTGGCGCTGAGAGTGAGCGCTAGCTTCTCACTTCGGTAAGGCACCAGGCCAGAGGGCCCTGGAAGGACAGAGAGATTAAGCAAGAAACTGCAGCTGGTGGCAAGATGCAACTTCAGGCCCAAATAATGTAAGCTCAAGTCCTCATACTTTCTCTCAGAGGGAATTTCCACCTGCCCATGCAGTGTCCAACCTGAGCAACCCGGCATGGCAACCTTGCCCACTGTCGTGGGACTCTGGTACACACAAGCAAGCTAAGAGATGAAACACACAGGCAAAGAAGTAAATCCAATTCCAAAGCCATGAACGCAGCAATCACTCCATCTCAGGCACAGAGATACAAGGTTGAGTGAATAAGACCCAGCTCTGCCAGCCGGACCGCAGAGAGGGCAGGCACATTCAGTCACTCGACAAGCATGCATTGCGTTCTCAGAGCAGGACCACTGGGGTACCAAGATGGTGGAGATACGGCCTCATCCCGGATCTGCATGTGCTAAAGGAGGAAAGAAAACACCGGATGGGCCGTAGACAGTGTGGTGGTAGACACATGAAGAGAATGTTCTAGGAGCCCAAAGGAGAACCCTGAAGATGGACGCTGCCTGTCCCCACCTGCGTCTGCTACACCCAAAATAAGCTATGTGCACCCCACCCCCTCAGTGCCCTTGACACATCTCTGCCTTACCCCAGCTTGTCACCTGCCTCCATCTTTGTGATCTGCTCGGGTCAGCAGCATCGGCCTCAGCTGGGTCACCCTCGTCCACCCCTCCAATGCAGACAGAGCCCGTCGCTCCCCCTCTGTGCAGCACCCGCCACGCCCCACAAGGGCTGGCTTCACAGACGGGTGCTGAGCCTGTCCCTACTGCCAGACTGTGCGCCCCTGGAAGGCAGGGACCCAGGTCTCCCAAAGTCAGCCCACAGCCAGGCACGTGTTGTGTTCAGTGTTCAGTCGAAATTAAGATTTGCCGAATGAATTAATGGACTGGACTTGAGCTGTTTTACCACATCACACAGTGAGTCCACCGACCGACCAGAGGACATGTGAGGACGCAGGGTATAGCTGCTTAAAAATCATCTGATTTGTTCGCTGCCTTTTAAAACATTCAGCAAAGAGAAGGCTGTGACCTTTTGGGAAGAGCCGATTAGTGTCAGAGGCCAGCGGCTGGCCACACAGTGCTAAAGCTAAAGCCGGGAGGGAGGCTGGCAAACGCCTCCCTGGGGACTGAGGTCAATTTGTCATTTTGTTCCTCTGTCCAGGAGATTAAAAGTTCCTCTGAGCTGGCTGCTCTGGGAACCTTGCAGGGCTGGGATGGGGGAGGGGGAGCACTTCGCAGGGAGCAGTCCGCCCCCACCGCAGTCCTTTCTAGGAAAACAGGATCCGGAAAGGAAGCTGCAGCAGCTGCCCCCAGGGCAGGCAGGCTGGAGGGTGGAGGCGAGCAGGTGTGGGATGCCGCAGGCGGGAGCACCGGGCACAGAGGAGCAGGACAGCGGCAGGAGTGGGGGTGCAAGGCTGCAGTCACTAATTCATTTGGGTGAAGCTTCTAAACTATAATTAAGGAAGAATCTCTCCAAGTTTGGAGCACACAGAACAATAAACAGCTGCCCGCTTTGATTAATAGCCAGAGTGTGGCTGAGTGCATGCCCAGCCGCTCCTGCTGCTCCCTCGCTGACCGGGGAGGGCTTTCTCCTCCTGCCCGCCAGCCAGCCGCTGGTTCTGCCACGACGGAACTTCTGGGCCCTGGTTCCGCCGACCTGGATGGTGGGCGAGAGAGGACTCTCTTGCTGCTGGGTTGGGGGATCACCAAATTGAGCAAAATCACAAAATCAAAATTCAGCAGGTGCCCGGACTACAGGGCTTCTCAGAGCCCAAGCTGGGAGGGGACAGTGATTAATCGCACAACCCTCCTTGGGTGGGGATGGGGACTTTGGGGGAAATGCAGCAAAAGCAACCTGGAAGAAGTGTCCTCTCCCTTGGGGACACAGCCCTCCTGGTCCTAAGTCCTCTGCACGGTCCACCTTGCCCCTGAACCATCAGGAAAGTGGGCACATCACAGGGCCAGCCTCGTGCTCAGACCCCTCCACAGCACCAGCTCTCAGTGTCTGAGGCTGCATTAAACGTTGGTAGTGGCGTGAGAGCGGCAGGGCGGGCACCTGGGGGAGTCCAGAGAAGGCTTTGGGGGTGAGACACTGTTGAAGGACCTGTGTTTGGATGGCAGGAGGAAAGACAGAGGAGAAACCCACCGTTGTTACTGGAGTCCTACAATAGAGGGTCCGTAGAGTTACTCCTGACATCCAGGTTCTCTCCTTCTGAGTAGAGGATCAACTTTCTCCTACCTTCCCTGGAGTTAGGCATGGTCATGTGACTTGCTTTGGCCAATGGAAGGAGAGCAGTAGTTAGGTCTGGTCATGTGACTTGCTTTGGCCAATGGAAGGGGAGCAGTGGTTGGGTCTGGTCATGTGAATTGCTTTGGCCAATGGAAGGGAGCAGACGTGTGAGAGTTGCCATGCTCCCTTGACCACCATGGTGCCCGGCAATGCTCTGAATGGTGAAGGCCCTGCAGTCTAGTCCTGGAGTAAGAAGCCACTGAAATCACAGGACTGGTTGTCACCTCCTCAAAATCAAGCCTGTTTTAACTAAAGCAGAGGTTGATCCCAGAAGTGAGGTGCTGCTGTAGCAAAAATCCAAATATGTGGCTGTAGGTTCACAATCAGCCAACAGGAGTTCGGGAAACTGATACCAAAAGCTGGAAAGATGGTGACCATGTCATGCTGTGCTGAGACTTTGGTGGAACTGCTGCCTGGAGTGACTTGAGATCCGCCGCGCAGGGAAAGGCCAAATCAAGGGAACAGGTGTCCCATCCAGAGATGCACCTTGTGGATTAGGGGTCGTGGGACAATAGCCCAACCAAGGTGCCACATCCAGGAAATCCTTCCAGGTGGAGGCATAGCCCACGGGAAAGGGCCTGCATGCGTGACTCTCCTACTGAAGCCTGATATCTTAAGGGGACTATGATTAGGTCTGCAAAGGAAGAGGTAGAGAGAGACGTGGGGTGAGACAGCAAGGGGATCCAGAAACAGGACTACAGCTCCTGGGGAAAGACAGGTGTGGCTATGGGACCACGGAGCCGATGTGACCAAAGACATAAGGCCCTCGTGACATTTTTTCAGAGAGCTCTGCGGCCACAAGGCCCAGCAGAGTGGACAGCAGAGCACTGTGTACACCCAGAAAACATGAGCCTTGGCCAGGCCCAAACTCATGCAGGCAGGAAGGGAGCTGGAAAGGCTGCTCTCGTCCCAGGAAGGGCAGTCTGCATACCTGCTTCTCGTGTGGCCGAGGAGGATGATGGTGAAGAAAAACTCAACCAGAGGATGGAGCCAAGGGCTGAGAGGACCAGGGGAGCTGCTGCCTGGGAGCAGAATCCAGATCAAAGAACATTCCCCACCCAATGGCAGAGTCAGGGCCTCAAAACGTTTGTCCCATGGGGTTTCAGAATCGCTGCAGACTGGTGTGTTCTGGGGCCCCTTGCTGCCCCTTTCTGGATGGGGTGGTCATCCTGCCCCTGTTGCTCCACCCGGGGGAGGTGGTGCAGCCACTTTGTCTTCTGAGCTCAGACACCTGAGCAAGGGGCCACGCGCAGACCTGGGGTGGAGGCCCCTGCGCGGGCAGTGGGGGGCCCAGGGCTCTCCTCCGGAGTGGGCTGAGAGCTGGCAGGGCCTTTTATACTTATATTTGGAAATATAGCATTTGCTGAATAAAAATAGAACTAATGATATCTTTGTTCAGCATGAGAAGACAATGGTTTGGAGGAATTATAGTTTCCCTTCCTTTCAAATTCTCTGCAGCCTATGGCATTTCCAAGTATTATAGAATTTTGCAGAATATTTCTAAGAATAGCTTCTCCCAGGCTACACACAGAGGGCATGAGATCTACCCTTTCAGTAGAAGGAAAACTGTTCCCAAACCCTGAAAAGAGTCACCCTGTGTTTGAAGCCACATGAAGTCACCAGAACAATGGTTCCTGAAAAATGTCTTTTTATCACCTTACATTTGAAAGCTTGCCCTTTTAGAATCCAAATCCAGCAATGAGCCCAGATCCCCACTGCCCTCCCCTCCCCCTGCCAGTCTCACCACCCCTCACCTGGCGGGAGTGAGGGGGTGGCCACAGATGCCCCACTGCATAGGCCACGGCCTGGGCTCTGGGGTGGGGGGGGGGATCCCCAGGGGGAGAGGGCAGGAGGGGGGAGGGGCTTAGGAGGGGGAGGGGAGGGCAGGTTTGGGGAGGGGTTGGGGAGGGGGCATCTCCTTCAGGCTCCAGCAGTCAAGACCCCCCGCGAGGGGCTCCGAGCCGGGCCAGCTCTGTGTGTGTGTGAGTCAGCACGTTCCTCAAAAACGATTTGCAGTCACCGGCAATAAAAACACATCTAGAATAAGGCAGTGAAAAATACAGAGGAAAAGAGAGACTTGTACGGTGAAACACACAAACCTGGAATGAGAAGAGAAACAACAGACTGGGGGAAGCAACAGCATCGAACATGACAAAGAGTCAATATCCGGACGCGATAAAGATCTCGCGTGCGGCGTCGGCTGCGAGACGGTCGTAAAAGGCAGAAAGAGCCAAACAAAAGCACCGGCCTGAGCGAGCCTGCTCGTGTGTGTGTGTGTGTGTGTGTGTGTGTGTCCTCATGCATGTGCATGTGTATGTGAGTGTGTGTGTGTCCACATGCATGTGTAAGTGTGAGTGTGAGCGGGTGAGTCACCGATGGGGCGTGTGAGGGTATCTGTGTGTGTGTTCATGAGTGTGGCCATCAAAGGTGACTGACGGTACTGATGCCGTGACCTGCACCCAACACCGTCCCAGAGGCCGGCCCTCGGGGAAGGGCAACAGGGGGCAGGTGGAGGGGCGCGACCCAGCTCCGCGGCTGGCCACTGCAGGACCCTCCACACAATCACTTGGCATCCCTGGCTTCGTCTCCCCGTCTGTGCAATGGGAATAATCACAATGGACGGGCGGGCCGTGGAATGCCCAGGCTGACGGTCTTCTCCCCGCAGACCCAAAGCCTCCTTGTCTTCCATGATGGCAGAGACGTGCAGCCTCCAGCCCAGGGAGTGACCAGAGAATGGAACCAGGGGAGGCCTAGGCCGCAGTGGGCAGTGCCTTGGGGAGCAATCGGACCCTTTGAAGACAGAAGCTCCCGGTGCCAGAGGAACCTCCCTCCACCTCCTCCTGCATAGACTGACCCCACCGCACACAGGGAGGCCAGAGGGCTCAGGGGTGAGGATGCGGCCCCAGGATCCGACCCAGCACTGCCGGGTGCTGTCACAAGTTACTCCTGGGCCTCCCCGTCCAGTGTGAGGTATCAACAAGACAGTGCCTACAAGCCATATGCTCTGGTGCTCAGTGAGCCATGTCAGTCTCTGCCATCGCTCGAAGAAGGGACACTTCCAATGACATGGGCACCTCCACCAGGTGCCTGGCTGCGGCAGGCATCCTCCCCGCACTGGGATTAATTTGTGTGCACTCTCCCTTTTCTGCTCTGGGAGAATTCCCTTTGGCTTCACAGTGAGCTCGCGGGGCTCTGGGGACATCCCCAAGACCCTGTGGACTGATGGGAGGAGGACGCGGCCAGGGTCAGGCCATTCGTACGGGACAGCAGCGATAGGACCAGAGACGTGAGCCCATTGAATAAAGACACGCAAAGCACGGTGCCGATGAGGACCTGCTGTCAATTCATAGACAGACATTTTTATGATAACGAGGTTGGGAGAAGCTGACATTGTAATAGTGGAAGTTTTTACAATAATACAAACATCCAGCCTGGATCAGCGATTAAACACACAGACATTCAAAGGAATTCCGTGTAGCCATCTGCATGACTATGGGGGATTTTTGTCTCATTGTTTATACTTTTCGGTGTTTTCTTAATCATCTTTGTTGTACAGTGAGTACGCATTACTTTATCACAAGCAAACAAGTTAATTTTTTTAACATATGCATAGAACTACAAGGTGTTTGGAAAACAGTTGTATAAAATTATTAAGGGCATACTGGGTGAATCTGGCCCTTTGTAAAATTGTCATTTTAACAACAAAGAGAAGTTGAGGTTGAAGTCTTTCCAAGGCTGCAGGGGGATCACTTCCCCAGGACTCTGAAGTCGGTCCTGTTCGGCCCCGGGGACCCGGGCCTGTCCCCGGACTCCAATACCAAGTCCTTTGACTCTGTCTGACCCCTGACACTGCCGCAGAGCCACACTCTTTCTCCCGTGCCGCCACCGCCCCGTCCCAGCCACCCTCAACATGCACAAGATGGTTAGATAGAAGCTGCCTCCCCTGCCTCTGATCTCTGCCCTGCCAACCTCGTTAGGGACGAATTGCGTCTCCCCAAAAAAGACACGCTGGAGCCCAAAGCCCCCGCACCTGCGAGGTGGAAATGGAGTGTTTACAGGGGTAATCAGGTTAACACGATGTCATTAAGGTGGACCCTAATCTAGCGTGACTGGTGTCCTCATAAACTGGGAGTTCTGGACACAGACACACAGAGGGAAGACAGCATCTACAAGCCAAGGGACACCGGAGGGGCCAGAGGCTCGAGGGAGGCCTGGGACAGATTCTCACAGCCTCAGGAGGAACCAGCCCGGCTGACACCTCAGTCTCAGGCTTCTGGCCACCAGGACTGGGGGAGAATAAATGTCTGTTGTTCAGGGCCTCAGTCTGTGGCGCTTTGCTAGGGCAGCACCAGGAAATGCACATACCCTTCCGCCACAAGGCAGCCACGGTGATCACTTGTAAATCCCAGCGTGTCATAGCAATGTTTAAAACCATCTGGTGACTCCTCAGTTGGCCCCCCCAACCCAGCTTCTTCCTCCATGCTAACACCAGAATGTTCTAGTGTCTGGGGCTCCCTCACCACCCCCCGCGCATGTCCTCCCGCGGCAGCTTTGCCACACTCACACTGTGCCTGGGACACCCTTCTCCTCTCCCTCCTGTCTCTGCCATGGCAAGCGCACACCAGCACATGTGTACACACGGACACGCCTCCCTCTGCTGACCTCTCTGGGAGCCGCTGCCCTAGACCAGAAAGGCCATGGAGGGGCGAAGGCGTCTGCCTCAGTCTCCACCGAGCACCGATGGCTGACCTGGCGCCCGGGGCAGACGCGCACCAGGTGGACGGACCCAGGAATGGGAGAACCAGCAGACGCGTTTCAGTCTCTGCGGCTCAGCCGGACCCTCACTCCTGCTCTGGGTGCTGGAATAGCCCCTGCGTGACCCTCACACAGCCTGGGGGTGCCCACGTGAAACCCCCCACGGAGTGGCTCTCTCCCGTCTCCTGCTCCTCTCCCTCAGCACAGTCCGGATGCGCCGGGGCTGTGTATGAACTTGTTATCCATCAAGGTGAAAGACGGATAAATAAAAACGAACCAACAGAAGTGCGAAGAGCATCCGATCCTTCCCGGGCAGACAGGTGATACGCTGACACTCTAACGGTTGCATTAACAATGTAACAGAGCCCCGAGCGCCCGGGCCAGGCGAGCCTCGCCAGCCGTCTGCAGCCAGCATGACAGCAGCTGTCTGCTCCCCCACGGGGCAGTGGCCAGGCTGTGGACTCCCAGGTGTCCACAAACGGGTGAGCCCCATGGCCTGGGGTCTGATGGCACCTTGGTGGTGTCCTCCACTTCCCTGGGCAGAGTGAGCCCTGATGCCACCCAAACCCCAAGCTCTGCCCACTCGCCCTTGTGGTTGCAGCTGCAGCCTTGGGGGAGAGGAGCTGGCCGTCACCCCAGGCCGGTGGACATTGGCTTTGACCAGGGGCACAGAGACTGAGGGCCCCAAGGGTTGGACCACACACCCTCTCTTCCCTTCGGCCCAGCACAGAACTTGGCATACAGTTAGTGCTTAATAAATGTCTGTTCAGTGGAGGCAACAAGGGGGGCAGGGAGGAAAGAGATATCATGCCTATGGCCAGAAAAGCAAGTGACGGCTGCAGGAGGACCATCAGGGCCGAGCTGCGAACCCAGATGCCGCCGCCTGGCTACACGGCCTTGGCAAGCCGCGTGATCTTGCGGAGCTGAGCTCCTGCCCAGGAGTTCAAGGTGCTCCCTTGTGACGCTGACATGAGCATGAGGTGAGGGAACAGGTCTGGAAGCCCCTTAGAAACTAGGAAGCTGACGTTATCACCACTGCGATTCAGCTCCCTCGAGTGAGCCTCAGTTTGCAAGGAGGGAGGGGTGGGCCACTGGCTGCCCCTGTGGGGCCTCCCAGGAGCCCTGCAAGCCCCCCTGCCTCAGTCTGCCGGGAGCGCCGCTGTGTTCCCCGTCCCAAGCAGCTGCGTCCTGAGCAAGAGTGGGTGGGTGTCGGATGCCTGGCTGTGTCCTCTACCTTTCTGCTCTTCTGCAAGGGACTTTGAATGAAGCCCTGGTTACTTTCCTGTAAACATCCAGGACTGAGCCCACGACCTGCCTTTTCTAAGGTTATCCAAAAATGCACACGTGTGCACACACGCAGTGCACACGCAGTGCACACGCAGGGGTTCGGGTCACGTGAGTAAGAGTCAGCTTTTCTGCTCTTCTGAGAAATGCCGCAAGAAACGTTGAAAGCCTGTATCTCAAAAGTCAAATCGATGGGCCCCTCTGAAAAACAGACACACACAGAAAGGGGAAGAGCCTCCCTTCGGATGCATCGCCCAAAGCTGCCGCATTCGCGCTACGCTTCCGTCAAGCCCAACTGCTCCACATTCTGCTGCCTTCGCCTGCCGGTTAGAAATTGCAGTCCATATTTTTGAAATAAAGGAAGAAAGTTCTCATGTAATTTAGTGGTGGTTATTTGTCACCTACTTCTGATGACAAATGCCCGTGGCAGTGAAGGCCAACAGATTTATCAGGAGGGAAAAGATCTATATTCCCAGGACCAAAGTGACGTTACCAGATTGGGTAGTTGCTGCATAAACAATAAATTACCCATTGATTAATCGTGCTTCTAGGGCTTTCTGGAGCATTTTTCATGCAGACAGCTGTGTACACATGCACGGCGAATTGGGAGAGGCAAGGCCTGGGGACCTGCTCCAAGCAGGGGGGAGCAATGACCACTAACGAGATTTCGGAACTCCCCACTTTCAGGAAGGTGCCCCCCAACAATCAGGGGTGGCTCCCCTGCTCACCAGATACACAAGTATTCTCCAGCTGTTGAGATGGACTTAGAAACATGCTCCCATGAGACACCACGACACACCTGTTAGTTCAGAATGGCTAAACTCCAAACAGCTGAGAGCACCAGGTGCTGGCCGGACAGCAGGGCAACGGGGGCTGCGTGTGACTCACTGCTGCCGGGAGCACGGTGGTCGCGCCACTTTGGAAGGCAACTTAGCAGTTTCTCACAAAACTAAACATAGTCTCACCGTACAGTCAGCAGCCACGCTCCTTGGAATGTACCCAAATGAGCCGAAAACCTACGTCCGCGCAAAAACCCTGCATGAGAATATTTATAGCAGCTTTATCCATAATTTCTAAAACCTGAAAGCAACCAAAATATCCCTCAGTAGGCAAACGGATAAGCAAACTGAAGTCCATCTACCTGATGGACTACTATTCAGTGATCAGAAGATGGCGAGCTATCAAGCCATGCAAAGACATGGACGAATCTTCAACGGATGTTGCTAAACGAAAGAAATCAGTCTTAAAAGGCTACATACCGTATCATTCCGTTCACGTGGCACGCTGGAATAGGCAAAACATCAGAGATGGCAAACAGATTAGTGGTTGTCCGGGGCTTGGGAAGGGGACAGGTTGAGTGGGCAAAGGACAGGGCGTTGGCTAGGGCAGGGAACTACTTCTGTGTGACACTGGCGGATACGTGACATGCACTTGTCAAAGCCCACAGAATTCTACACACAAAGAGTGGAACTTACGGGTGCAAATTTAAAAAAAAAAAATCAATTAGGAGGTCAGGGGATCCCAGGATGGAACGGAGACTATGACAAAAGAATCTAACTATAATACAAATGCGTGACATCACCTTGCTGAAGCGGGTGAGGGGAAAAGGTACTGACCTGGGTGACTTTGGGAGTGAGCAGGGACTGTTAGACTAAAGACAGAGGGAACTGCGCGTAAGCACCGGACTCTAGTTAGTAAAGTTGCTTCCCACAGGAGTTCAGGTTAACAAGTCTGAAGCCACTGCAGGTGCGAACAGAGCTGGAATAAACAAGGAAACGGAGGGAGGCTGTGGGGACCGGGTTTTGGATAAGCAAAGGAGGAAGGCCGCAATGAACCACGTGGGACTGGATTGGAGTCGGAAACATCAATACGAACTCATGGTTCACTTAACACAGATACAGACGGAGAGATGGGTGGATTGATAGAGTGTGCATATGCACGGGTCACTGTACACACGCGTATCTCCTTGTCTATCCACTGAGAGGGCCTAGAAGCAGTGGTACCCAGTAGCAGTGAGCACACAAAGCAGCCAGGTCTTGGTTTCTAAATCCCACTCTCTGATTACAGGAACCAGGGCTCCTTAGAGAAACTGCTGATTCTACAGCTGGGACAAGATGAGCCAGGAACCTCATGCAGTGGCAGAAAGTAAGAAAGTTCTCAAAAAACAAAATGATGGGGGTGTCTCAGAGGGACACAGAAGCCAACTGAAAGACCTCCCAATGGCCCAAACTGGAACAATTTGAGCAACCAAATAAACATAACCCAAAGTATAAGAAAAATCCAGTAGTCCATAGCAATATACATAAATGAGCGAGAATAGACAAGTGTCCCCTACAGGAGGACTCCAAATAATTTACGTACACACTGCGCTCTCAGGGAGGTGGGCATCGCTCCTCACTCCCTGAGTGTAGGCTGAGCTTAGTGACTTCCTTTTAGGGGGTGTGGTGTGGGAAGAGGGAAAAATAAGCAACTTCCTAGTGGAGAAAACTGATAGACTCAGCCAGGTGATCAAGCTCTACACCAAAACTGACAAGTCATGCTGATAGTATGTCCCCTCAGTATGACATGATCAAAGTCACGTAGATAGTATGTCCCCTCGATATGACGTGATCAAAGCCATGTAGATAGTATGTCTCCTCAATATGATGTGATCAAAGCCATGTAGATAGTATGTCCCCTCAATATGATGTGATCAAAGCCATGTAGATAGTATGTCTGTCCCCTCAGTATGACATGATTATAGTTACATAGATAGTATGTCCCCTCAATATGACATGCTCAAAGCCATGTAGTATGTCCCCTTGATATGACGTGATCAGAGTCATATAGATAGTATGTCCCCTCTATATGATGTGATCAAATTCATGTAGATAGTATGTCCCCTTGATATGATGTGATCAAAGCCATGTAGATAGTATGTCCCCTTGATAAGACGTGATCAAAGCCATGTAGAAAGTATATCCCCTCAATATGATGTGATCAGAGTCATGCTGCTAGTATGCACCGCCGATATGACATGATTGGAGTGGCACTTTACCTCTCCTCCAGAGAACCCGAAACCCCAGTCTAACATAAGGAAAGCATCATACAAGTCCCCAGTGAAGAATATTTTATGAGAGATCCCACCAGCACTCCTCAAAACAGCCAAAGTCATCAAAAACAAGGAAAGTCTAAGACACCGTTGTAGCCAAAAAGAGCACAAGGAGACGTGACAACTAAACATAACGTGGTCCCCTTGGTGGGCTCCTGGAAAGAAAAGGACATTGGGGAAAACCAGCGAAACGGAAGGAAGCGTGGAGTCTAGTCAGTATAGCGCACCAGTATTGGCTCGTTAACTGTAGCAAATGCTCCGTACCGATGTAAGATGCTAAAATAGGAGAAACCGAGTGGGAGGTTTACGGGAACTCTCCGTACTATCTTTGCAGATTTTCTGTAAATCTAAGATGATTCTAAAATAAAAAGTTTATTTTGATACATATATTTTCACAAACAAACCTGGGCACCAATACAAAGCCCCCTTCTGTCCCTGCTATGGCTTAAGCGTATGTGACCCTCCAAAACTCTTACGCTGGAACTTAAACCCCAACGTGGTAGTGTTCAGAAAGGCAGGGGCCTTTACGAAGTGATTATTTAGCGTGGTTGTTGAGAACGGGATTTGCAGCCGTACAAAAGGGCTAGAGAGAACGACCCCGGCCTTTCTGCCCTTCCGCCGTCAGCCCCGTGGGGACACGGTGTCCGTCCTCTCCAGAGGATGCAGCAGAGGCGGAGCCCTTGCCAGACACTGAACCTGCTGGGGCCTTCATCTTGGACTTTCCAGCCTCCAGAACTGGGAAAAATAAATTTCTGTTGTTTATAAATTACCCAGTCTAAGGTATTTTAGTATACAGCACGAGCTAAGGCCTTCCGCCCACACAGCAAAGAATTCTGACAACTTCCACTGAGCAGAACAGGCCAAGCCAACGGGCTCAGAGGAAGAGCCCTGGCTCGCCCGGGCGCCCGGGCGCTGTGTCCCCTCAGGCCCCATGCCCACAGCTGCTTCTGAGCAGAGAACTCCACACACTGAGGAACCAGGCCTGGGGCGAAGAGGAGGGTCAGAGAGTGAGAGGAAGCCCTGGGGCCGGGTCTCCCGCCATGACTCTGCCCGCCCCACCCCAGCCGCCAGCCAAGCCCACCCTCCAGGCCTCACCGCCCCTATGGCCAGACAAGGTCGCTGTGTCCCCACGCTCTGCTCCGGAGGCCGCAGACTTCTAACACACCGCAGAAAGCTTCTGTCAACCACAGCTAATGCTTTTTTTTTTTTGCTAATTGTTTTGCCCCTTAAGAAGCAAAAATTGTTTTGCCCTTTAGTCTCTAGATATTGCAGTTACGTTGAAACGAAATTTACTTCCCAAGAAAAGGGAATCACCTTTGGCTGCACCTACTAAAATGCTTCCCATGTATTGCTCCAGGTGACGCCATAAGCGTTCTTATTTTCCCAGGTTATAGGTGAAAAAACCGAGACTCAGAGAAATTAAGAGACACAGCCCAGGTTCCAGCGCTAATCAACGACAAGCCAGGATCAGACACTCGGAATCTGGTTGGCTGCACTTCCGCCAGGCTGGCCGTGGTGGGAAGGGCCGGCACACGACCCGCAGCCCTGGACGGCAGCTCTCCCTGCTGCAGCCTGGAACAGCAGGGCCCCGCCTTTCCATTCCCGCAGGGAGCACAGCAGGCTGCTCTCAGCAGGAGGGATCTGGGGCCCAGGAGCTCCTGCTCAGCTCCCAGAAGCTCGCAGTGGCTGAGACCGAAGCCACAGCTTCCCGCCCACCAGTGCAGCCCCACATCTGGGACCTGCAGCCTGGAGCACAGAGAACGCCGCAGAGTCAGCTGCGGAGCCCCTGCCACCCACCCCAACAAAGAGGCAGCCACCCAGGCTGGCAGAGCCGCCTCCAGCCCGGCACCCTCATCAGATACAGCGACACAGAGAATCACAATTACACAGAGGCCTCCAAGGGGCGAGGCAATGAGAGTGAGTGGGAAGGAAAACGAGGGAGATTCAGCTCTGCCCGTCGGGAGACAGGAACACATCGCTCTTCAGAAACACAAGTGCTTTGCCTGAGCTCACTTTGGGTTTTATTTTATTTTATTTTTTAATATGTGAAAAGTCCTGGAGGTCACCCACAGAGCTTGCCAAGTCAATTCCTCTGTCTTCAAACTCATCCCGTAGCTGCCTCTTGTTGCTATGGAAACCCTCTGTCCAAGCCTCCCACCCTTCTCTCCCTGGGAAAAGGAATCTACCACATTAACAAGCCAAAGAAGAAATATCACACAATCATATCAATCAATGCGGAACAAGCACATGTCAAAATCTATACAGTCGGCCCTTGGTACATGTGGGGGATTAGTCCAGGACACCGCTCGCTCTGCACATACCAAATCCTCACACACTCAGGTCCACCATGGCCCCTGCAGAAACTGCTTATATGAAAAGTTGGCCCATAACTACAAATCCACAAATATGGGTTTCCATCCTGGGAATGCTGTATTTTGGACCCGCTTTGGTTGAAAAAAATCCCTGTATAAGTGGACCCGCCCAGTACCAGCTGGTATTGTTCCAGGGTCAGCTGTACTCATTCATGATAAAACTGTCAGAATAATAATAATAAGGGGGAATTGCCTCAGTTTGATAAAAAGCAACTACAAACAGCCTACAACTAACATTTTGATTAATGGCCCAAGACTGAATGCTTTCCCCCCAAAGACTGGCAACAAGGCAAAAAAAAAAAAAAAAAAACAACCTACTCTCAACACTTCTACTCAGGTAGTGCTAGAAGTTCTAGCCAGTGCAATCAGGCAAGAAAAGTTTTAAAAAGATTTTCAGATCAAAAAGAAGAAATGAACTTGCCCCTATTTGCAAATGACATAATTGTCTATGCAGAAAATCCCGAAGAACCAACAAAAAAGCTTGTAGAACTAATAAGTAATGTTCAGCAAGGTCAGAGGAGACAAGATTCAAAAATCAATTGCATGCAATGGAATGATCTCTACTGGGAAGAAAAGAAAAAAAAATTTAAAAAAGAGAAGAAAAAAATCAATTGGATTTCTGTATTCTAGCAATGAACAGGTGAATAATGAAATTAAAAGTACAATTACTACAATCAAGCTAATTAACATATCCATCAGTTTATATCGTTATCTTTTTTGTGATGAGGACACTTAAGATCTACTCCCTGGTAGCAAATTTCATGTACACAAAACATTATTATTATTAATAACTCTGGTTACCACTTTATAGTGTCTATGTGTATCAAAGCATTAGGTTGTATACCTTAAATATATATAATTTTTATTTGTCAATTATACCTCAGTAAGGCTGGTTTGAAAAAGTACCATTTGTAATGACTAAAAGATAACTAAATAATTAGTTGTAAATCTAAAAAAAAATACAGGACTTTTATGCTAAAAACTACACAACCCTGATGGAGGAAATCGGTGAAGGTCTACACCATGTTTATGGATTGAAAGACTCAGCACAGTAAAGATGTCATTTATCCCTACGTTGATTTACAGGGTCAACACAATTCCTATCAAAATTCCAGCAAGATTTTATGTAGATATAGATAAGATTATTCTAAAATTGATTTGGAAAAGCTAAGGAACAAGAGTAGCTAAAATTTTTGAAAAAGAAGAATGCAGTAGGCAGAATCTGTCCACCCAATTGCAAGGCTTGTTACGTAGCTACAGTAATCAAGAGAGTGTCACACCGGCGGGAGAGAGACCCACAGATCAATGGGACAGAGCAGAGAACCCAGAAATAGACCCACACAAATACGCCCAGCTAACTTTTCACAAAGCCACAAAAGCAATTAAATCGGGGAAGGATAGATTTCTCAACAAATGGTGTTAGAGAAATTGGACATCCATAGGCTAAAAAAAAAAAAAAGAACATTTTTTAATTAAAAAATTAACTCAAAATGGATCAAAGACACAAATTAACACATTAATTGCCATGTGAGTTATATTTAACTCATGATAGCTTTGAGCCTGGGGCCTCGTGAAGCATATGTAACTCACATGTCTCTTTACTTTGGGGGCCACATGGCACACAGGCAACTCACAGTGTCATGCTGTAACATACATGTTACCTGACGGGTGGCCCCTGGGCAAAACCCTGCAGTTGGTTCATGAAAATCTTACTTGTTGATGTTCTTACTGTTACAATTAATATTGACAATTTAGTTGCATATAATTCATGCACAGAAAAAAATAAAAAAATTTTCATTAAATTAGAAAGGATCATTTTGTGTTTGAAGTTTTTATTCTACTGTCGTAATAAAATATCGTGGCCCAAGGGAAAAAAATTTTTTTTTCTAGTGTGGCAGTCAATGTGTTAAAATGTAAAACTATAGGACTTTTAGGGGGAAAAAAAAGAGAGAGAACATCTTCCACATCTAAGGCTAGGCAAAGAGTTCTAAATGTGATACCAAAAGCACAGTCCATAAAAGAAAAAAATGATAAATTGGATTTCATCAACATTAAAAATGTGATCTGTGAAGCTCTTTCAAGAGGATTAAAAGACAAGCTACAGGAGAAAACATCTGCAAACTACACATCTGATAACGAACTCCCAACGCGCAACAGTAGCAGAGCAAACAAGCTCTCAGTGACGCCGGCATCCGTGTGACCGGTGACAGTGGACAAATTGTCATTCTCTCCGCTCTCCCTGGTAATCCTCCCGTCAACTCCGATTCATGTTAATGTCCCTGCTTCCCAGAAGAGGGGATGGAGCCTCAGAGACCTCCCTAAGCTTACAGTTTCTAGAAGGAGATAAACCTAGATTTTTCTTTCTTCTTTTACATTTTGAATTCATTGTTTAATGATGTGGAGTATCCATGACATAAAATTTCCCACTTCAGCCGCTTTCAAGTGTGCAGTTCGTGGCAGCAAGCACACACACACGCAGGAGCACCGCCGTGTGCAAAGCTGGTCTCATCTTGCAGGACAGAAACGCAGAAACGGCCCTCATCCCACCCACAGTAAGCCTCGTTCCTGCCTCCCCCGGCCACCGGCATCCGCCCTACCACTTTCTGTCCCTGTGAAACCGACCACTGTAGGCACTTCACATAAATGGAGCCATCCTGGATTTGTGCCTCTGCGACCGGCTTATTTCACTGAGCACAACGACCTCAAAGCTCTGCCACCCCATAGCAGGTGCCAGAATGTCCTTCCTTCTTAAGGCTGGGTCACATCCGATTGGCAGACCCGGACTCGAGCTGTCACCCCAACAGCCGGTCGGAGCCGGGCCACAGCACTGCCCTCTGAGACACCGGCCTGCGTGGCGGGGCGCGCTGCTGAGACCTTTGTCCTGGCCCCCTCCAGGCACCCCCCAGGCCTGCCCCCCTCCAGCGCAGGACACAAACCGGGTCACAAAACGGTGCCTGTGGGGCTGGGGAAGGTACCCGGGATGGATGAGGAAGGTAAAAAGGAAATCCGTTTTGGAGAAGGCGCTCTGTTTGGGGATGACACGGGGAGCCCAGGCAGAGCGGGGTCTCAGACCCTCTAGGTCGGCTGCGGTGCAGGTGGCGGGAGGCGGAGGGCGGCGGCGGCGGGAAGGGAGGACGGATGCTCGTCCGCGTGGAGCGCATCCATCCCAGAGCCGGGCTTAATGGTGCGCAGCCGCGCAAGCGCCGCAGGACTGTCACAGAGCTAAGGAGGGGTTAAACACTTTCCTGCAAAACCTCTTTTCGTCTAATTTATGTTGCGCTTTTGAAGACGAAGAGGCCGCAGCCCTCGGTTATCGGTGGGAAGAAGGGACTTAAAACATCTCGGAACAGCAGAAGGCAGGAGGAGGCCCCGCCGTCCTTGAGAATATCAATTCCAAGCGGTTCCATTCCGCCGCATAAAGGAGCCAGGCCTTTCAAAGGAAATCAGCCTTTCATAAAATTTCTTGGAAATCTAGTCAAGAAAGTGAGCGTGTCTCCCTCAGATAACACTGCTGCATTATAGACATTTGAATAGACCAGCGGGCTATGAAACAATAAAACCCCATTTACGCGGAGTGTCTGGGAAGGCAGCCCAGCCGAGCCGAGGCCGGGCCTGGGGGCTTCGGGAAAACCCGGATGGGGGTTGCCGTGGTGACCGCGTCTGGGATCCCATCCCTAATGACAACCCGCAGTCCCAGAAGGACCACGGGCATCGGCATCACCTGGGTGCGGGTTAGGATGCAGCTTCCCGGGCCCCTGGCTGGACCTACTGGATCCCAATCCCCAGAGGTTGTCCCCAGGAAGTTTCTCAGGTGACTCTTAGAAGGCCACAGTGGGGCTCCTGACTCAGTTTCCGCTGAGGCCCAAAGTCAGAAGATGCCCACAGAGACCTCCACAGTCCACGGCAAAGTGCCTGAGTCCACGCGCCCCCAAGCCCTTAGCCTCATCAGCTCGAGGGTGCGGGGATCGCAGCTGCAGGGGCCAAGAGGACAGCTGGGAATTGTCAAGTTGGGGTCTTTAGAAAGAGGCTCTGAGCCCCCCATATCCCACCTCTCTAGGGGATGGGTGGCGGCCCTTCCCCTCACCTTGGGGAGGGGACAGGAGATTGTAGGAGACCCCTGGGGGCATGGGGTTGGCGTACGTCCCTGAAGATGCACGGGACACAGGCTGCAGCGACTCGCCCCCGAGGACCCGGCTTCACCAAGGCTGCAGCTCACACTGGCTCCAGGCGGATGAAGGGAGGTGACATCCCCAGCGATGACAGGAGCCCAGCCATGGGTCTCCTGGTCAGGATAATGACCTGAGGCCACTTGAAAGAGAATCTTCCCAGGAGGAATACCTGAAGGCGCAACAGGCCAGAACCCCCCGGCCTGTGGGGAGAGCACAGCCGGGGGCCCTGGGGCCAACCGGGGACCCACAGGACTGCAAGGGGAAGCCTGGCCTTCGTCACAGCGGTGCAGTGGGAGGGGCCAGAGAGCGGGAATCTCCAAGAAGCCCCCGAACCCTTGGTGCCAAATGACTTCGTTCCTCCCTTCCTCTTCCCCTCCCCCCTCCAACCTAGGGGGGACCAGGTGGCTCAGGATTGACCTTGGGACAGTTCCCCGACCTGCAGCCTTGACTGGGCCTAGGCTGGGGGGCAGAGACACTGACGTTGAACAAAGATCTGTGTTTTGGTTATTTTTACTCAACTAAACATGTTACAGAAAAATAGCACTTCTGTGTAATTTGAGATGACAATAGGACTTTTCACCTTCTAAGGACCAGAGATAATATGGGGCCTGAGTAGGAGTTTATCCAAGGGGCAATCCAGTGAGCCCAGGGAAGACAGCGTTGCACAAGCCAGGTGGCCCTGTGTGCCCACTCACTCAACCTAAGGGTCGGGCAGCCTCAAGACGAACTGTTGACTGATACAAGTGCGGGGTAGGAAGCCCCTCTCCTAATTCCCAAAAACCTCTTGGAAACTTAGTTGGGAACTTGGAACTGAAGTCTCCCTGTGACTAAAACGAGTTCTCTACAGCCTGGTCAGAGACAGCAAAGTGGAGCAGGGCACGGTTGCTCCATGCCTTCCCAGCCCCCACTGAGCCCAGCTGACAAACTCTGCGCCCAGCCTCCCCTGCACTAGGTGTGGGCGTGTGACCTGCTCTGGCCAATGAGATGTGAGCAAAGTGTCATACAGCACTCCCAGGATGTCGCCCTAAGAGGGGACTCCTGCCCGGGACAAGGATGGCATGGCTGGAGTTCCAGCACCCATCTCGGGCCCTGAGGATGAGGACGCGCTGGTGTGGATCCCTAACAGCTTCCTGCAGACACCACCTCCACACCACAGTCACACAAGGAGATATAAAACATCTGTCACTTGAGACACCGTTGCTGGAAAGTGTTCTGCTAAATGCTGCTGACCCTAACCTCAGCTGGATATACACGGGGACCCTCTGGCACACTCCATCCCCCCAGCACGCGCCAGCCCGGCCAACGCTGGGCCCTCAGGCCGGGGCCAGCCTGGCTCCTTGCTTAGGTGGCAAAAGCCTGCCTGGGAGTGCGGCCCTCCATTCCCTACCCCAAGCCAAGGTGACCTGTTGAGTTTACTGAAACCTCCTCTAATGGATCTGGGAGGCAGGTGACAGGTAGGTAGCACCTGCTGCCTATGCTACCTGTCATGGATCAGGATTCTGTGCCAGGATTGACACTCGGCAGCCCTGGCCTGAGATGGCTCAATGTGGTCACTGGGGGAGACAAAACGCAGCAGGTGTCAGGTGTCAAAATTCCCTGTGTTGAAGCCCTAACTCCCAGTACCTTCCTTGGTGACCTTTCTTGGAATGTGACCTTCCTTGGAAATGGTGCCATTGCAGATGCAATTAGTTAAGATGAGGCAAGAAGGGTAGGCCCCTAATCCAGAGTGGCTGCTGTCCTTATAAGAAGGAGAAATTGGGACACAGACACACACACAGGGAGGACACCATGCGAGGCCTGGAGTGATGTTGCCACAAGCCAAGAGCTGCCAGAGGCAGGAGGGAGGCCCGGAATACCCTTCCCCAGCACCTGCAGGGAAAGCTCAGCCCACCCACACCTTGATCTCAGACTTCTGGCCTCCTGGACCGCGACACAATAAATTCCTGTTGCTTAAGCCGCTCAGTCTGTGGTCCTTTGTCACAGCAGCCTGAGCAAACTGAGACAGCAGGTTACATGCTGGTCACCCCTGTCCTGCAGGGTTCACACTCTCACACCACAGTGCACTGGCCGGGGGGCTGCACAACAAACGTTTCTTGGGAGGAAGGACAGGCCGTGGGCGGAGGGATGGATAGAGGGAAATGCGAGTGCATGGACAGGTGTCTGGGTCAGCAGATGAACAGACGAATGAACCAGCGAACAAACTCACGCAGACTGCAAGGACTCTGCAAGATGCCGCACACACCTCCAAGCGCACACACGTCACCCCGGCGTGTGCAACTGGAAGAATGAATGCATCGCGCCCCGCGGATCCCACAGAGATCGATGCAACCTCGACACTAGGAAAAGATAGGTCCTAATTTTCTATAAAACTGGCACAAACTGCCCCGATCAATGACTACACCCATCTGGTTTACTTTTCACGCCATCTATTTTTGATTGTCATGAATAAGAAAGGGGCCCCAAAGGAGGAGTCAGACAGAAGTAGGGGTTTGCTGCCGAGTGGAAGGCGTGTGTGTCTCCCAGGGAGGTGACAAGCAGGTCCTTCTATGAAGGATGGCGTCCTGCAGAATTTCTTTGCCTGCCAGGCCAGACAAGCGAGGAGGCGGCAGCAACAAGGAGATGCCTGCGCCCAGGTACGTCCTCCTCAGAGGGCAGCACCTCCACCCCACCATGGGTGCTGCTGCTCTATGTGAGCAGGTGCGACAGCCACTAGCATCGGATGAGACTGAGGCTCTGAGGCACCAGGACACAGCTGTCCGTCAAGGTTCAAAACCAGGCATCAGAGTGAGCAACAGATACACTCTCCCTGTCACGAGCACCTGGCAGGGCACACTGTCACCCAAGGAGCTTCCTTCCTCTTGGCCTTGACCCCAGGTCTGGGAGAATGGATGCCCAGTGGCTCAAGAAGGGACACCAGGAACAAGACCCAGGCGGAAACACAGGAGCCAGCCTGGCTCTGGAGACCAGCCAGCCCTCCCATTTCAGAGCGATGCCCCCCAACCCCCCACAACTCCCATCTCAGCAACACCCCAAGCCCGGGGTGCAGCCTCGTGGGGCACGGGAGCCACTGGACGAAACGCGCCAACACGGCGGGTGTCGGGCTGCCTCCGAGGCTCCAGACGCTTCACTGTATTGGTCCCCAGCACAGAGGCCACCAAGGCTTCCCCCCTCCAAAAGTAATAACTACTGGAAAGAGCCCGATGGGTGATGAGAAATCTCTGGAAGCTGCAGCCAGAAGAAGCCATTAGTTAATCTGCTCCTTTCTGAAGCTCCGGACTCATTTGGCCGGGCTTCTGGGGCACTCGTTGCCAGAGCAGCTTGGCTAATAAGTAATTAGAAGATAATTAACATTTTAACATACAATGGGAAACATCTGGACCTACTGACTTACTAACACCTAAAGCCCTGATTAATCCATTTGTGTGGTGAGATGGAGATCTGGCTTGGGCCACCTCACCTGCCTCCCCCCGGGTCTCCAGGTCACTCAAACGTGGACTTTGTCCATCCTGGGGCACCCCTGCTTCCTGCCTCCCACCCATCTCCAGGGTTAGAGGAAAGCGAAGGGACCCAGCCCTCCAGCACCAGCTGGGGTCTCCTGGAAGGATGGAACAGCCGAGGCTTTGGCCGTGGTGGCACCGGGTCCTCACCGGTCCCCTCCTCTCCCTGCTTCCCATCCTTCCCAGACAGGGAACCTGGAGCAGGGGAGGAGAGAAGGGGCCAGGATGGGGATGTGTCCTCCCAGCTGAGGTGCACCGTGGCTTAACGAGGAAAAGCCGTGACTCCCAGCACCACCACCCCTGTGCACACACACACACACAAACACACGCATGCACACATGGAGAGAAGGGCAAAGGACACAGAAACAAAGACCCCTGTGGCCCACAACCAGCTCTAAAAGTGGGAAGCTGCATCTGGCTATCACTGTCCCCAGCCTGTGTGCTCAGCCCTGGGCCCTACCCATCCGGTGCCTCTCCAGCCGCCCCCGTCCTGCCATGGTCCCCTGCATCTCCTGGGCAGCAGCGCAGGGGCGAGCGGATGGGGACACACGCATAGGATGAGCCGCACATGCTCCCCAAGTGCCTTGGTTTCCAGCCAAAACAGCAGGATGTTGCTCCACCAACTAATCATCCTCCCTCAGACGGGGGAGCTGCAGTAAAACCCGGCACTTCTGTGAACGTGGCGAAGCCAGTTAGGCTGCCGTGACTCTCGCCAGTGAAGCTGAGAAAAAGCAAAGTCCTGAGGCAGCTCCTGGCACGTTGTGAAGCCATTTCCTGGGCATTGTTTCCGGAGACATCTAGGACCAAGCCGCCTCCATTTCCCCTTTTCAGTGAGAAGCCTGAACAGAAATACTACAGGAGATGCAGATAGAGAGGGTCCCCCTCCTCCCACTCTGAGGCCAAGTCTCCACTTCCTTGATTCTTTGGGGCCTGCTTGGCACAGGGTCTAATCACACGATTGGGGAGGGAGCCTGTCAATCATGGTACACAAACCCTCAGGCCAAATTGATTGGTTCAAGGGGTGGGCGAATGATGTGAGCAGAACCAATAAGAAGCCTGTCCTGGGATTTTTCTCCCTCAAGCCAACGAAAGAGGCCTTTCTTGTCTCTGGCAGAGAAACTGCAAAGAGGGTAGCCCAGAGCCACATGCAGCTCTAGTTCCTGACCTGAAAAGGGACATTCTCCTGGCAAAAGGGACAAAGCCAACACATGTGGAGGCAGAGGTGGGACTGGGGTAGTGGTGGGAGGGCTGCAGGAGCTGACAGCTCTCAGACCCCCAGTTCCCTGGGCCCAGCTCCTTGCAGACGCTTCCCTGGTTTGATTTAGGGAGCCAATGGATTTTGCGTGCATGTGCGTGTGTGTGCGTGTGCGTGCGTGAGTGTGTGTGTGTGTGTGTGTGTGTGTGTGGCAGTCTGAGCTGTGTTCCTGCTATTTCTAGCCACAACACTGATGAACACAAATACCCCTGCTTGTTCCTGGTCGTTCCTGAGGAAGTGGCAGTCACCCAGCTAGAGAGACAAGCTTAGAAAAATAAGGAAAGACATAAAAGGCAATAGATCTGGGAAAGGATGAAAGTGATATTTAGCAAGTTAACATGTCCAAAAAATGAATAGCGAAGGCTTAGTCTACTGAGAAAAACAAACCATTTTAATTATTTTTAAAACCACCATGGCTGCCATCCTTTGCACACAGCTGGCCATGTAAGGAGAAAACCCCTCGCCTGGTCAGAGCGTATACAGCTGATGAGGCAGGCACGTCTCTAGAGGAGAGAGAAGGTGCTCAGTGAAGGACGCCCAACAGCCCCAGGACTCAGGGAGGAGGGAAAACACCTCCATCCCAGGCCTAGACTCCTGAGCTGTGAATGAGGAGACTGAGACCACCCCCGGGGATGTCAGGCCGTCCAGACAAGGGAGCCCACAGGCTTCAAGCGCTGTGCCCTGCCCTTCACCCGAAAGTATGGGTGTTTGTTATCCACCACAGATGGGAACTCAGCTCACCACTGAGGAGTGATGTGGCAGGATTCGAACTCAGGCTCCCCTGGCTCGCAGTCCTGTGATCTTCCTGCCACCTGCTCTGGGTCTTTGCTGAGTCACAGCCCCCAGCCCTGACCGCCCTCCCCCTGGGCCCGCTCGCCAAGGCAGGCCAGACTGGCAAGAACCATCTTGGAGGGCCGCCAGCCAACTCCCTCTGGGGACACCAGCCAGAAGAGAAAACTCAGTCACTTAGGGCCATGAACCTACTAGGCAACCAATTTGCAGAGAACTTGTCCTTAACTTGTGCCACCGGCAAGGTCTGCGTGGGTAATTTGGGTCTATCAGCCTTTAAATTACAGACAGCCGCATCACTCGGTCAGGCCTGCCACGGAGCCGAGACGGAGCAGCCGGGGGGTGAGTGACAGCTCCAATAAATGCGTTCCTGCCAGGAAAATAGCATTACCACGCAGAGGAGCTTTGGAAAGTATTGAACTTCAGGAAGAAATAAAATAAAAGTAAAATGGCTCCGGCACTCCTGGAGGCTCCATCATTATTGCCAGACGCAGTGGGGAGAAAAGGAGCCCCTCATCAGATAAATCTCTCCCTCCCCTCCCCTCCGCCGAGAAGGGCGCTGCTTCTCCCTCTCAAGCAGCCACTTGTGAAGCAGGTGTCCGGTGCGAGCGGGGAATCTTCAAAGAGACCCCTTGGGGCTCATCTAGGGAAGCCTCCTCACTCACAGATGGGGAAACTGAGGCCAAAGTCATGCAGTAGGTTGAGTTGATGGACCAGAAGGGGTTCAAATGGGCAAGCACGTGACAGCACCCCAGGCAAGACAGGCACGGGACAGGTTCCCGAGTATACTCGGAGCAGGGGCACTCAGGGGTTAGGGACCCACACTGCTGCTATGTGGCCTGAGTAGGACACCGTCTGTGCCCTCAGGGAGTCATGGAATGCAGGTTAAAACCAGAGCAGCCCCCGACATCCCCAGCCCGCTACTTACCTCCCCCTGTTGCTGACGTTCAGAAGCCTCCAGTGGGGGCCGAGTTCTAATCCGCAGGTGCGGCGCTCCGTCCTGCGGGTCTACCTGCTCCCTCCCCCAACTGCGTCCTTGCCTGTCCTTGCCTGTCCTTGCCTTTCCCCGAGAATGAGAACCGTCTGAACTGAAGCCCTCGTTCTGCTCCTGTCTCTCTCCCGGGCAGCGGGGAAGACCAGCTCGGCAAGGGCCGGGCTCAGTGTTGCCCCAGGAGGCCTCCCAGCCCTGAGGCTGGAACCTGTTCTGTGGCAGGTGCTCGGTAAACCTGTCACGTGAGCCAGGGGCCCAAGAATGGACCAGACTTGGACACAAATAAGAGGCTGGTTCCTGAGCCCTTACCTTTGCGCCACCTGTACCTTCCCCACGGATATCAGTGTTGCCCTCCACGGGGAAGACCCACGATTAGACCTCATGTGATCAGCAGGTTGGCACGTGGGTCCCCGTTCTGTCCAAGACCCCACCATTGTGACATTTGGCTTGTCCTACCAGACTGTCAGAGGAGACAGGGCTCCTGTTGGTGCATCTTGCTCTTCAAAAATCTGAATGGAGCCCAGAGGGGTCAGGGCCTGGGAGGACTGGGGGGAATGCAAGCACGTCCCCGGAGGCACACGGCGTGTGACTTGGGCGAGTCACTAACTCCTGGAGTCCCGGCTTCTTCAGGTGCACAGTGGAGGTAGCGGCCGACCTTGAAGGCTCACGCGGGGAAGCAGGAAACGCGTGTCTAGCGGCACTTGGAAATTGCACACGTGGGGTTCCTCGCACAAGCAGCTGAGGGGAGCGTTTAGATTTCTGAAAGTGCTCCTTTTGCACCTGGCCTCTTGCGATGCTCGCCTCTTGATCGGTCTCCTCGCTCTCATCACGCACGGCTTTTCTCGGCGATGTTTTATGCCTCCCTTTTAAACACCTGGAAATGATATTCGAGGCCTCGGGAGTGTGGACCCAGATCGATGCAACCGAGAATTGCAAAGATGAATCGCAGACGTCGCGGGCAGGGAAAGGTTCTGAAAAAGCAATTTTAACTCACTCCCCTGACTCTGCGTAGGCCGCCATTCACACCAACCCAATTCGTGGCAGAAAAATCGAGGTCAATGTCACAGGAAAGCCCCATTAATGTGGGGGACAGACTCACTAATCTGTCTCGGCTGGAAGGGTGGCTGGCCAGCAGGGGCGGGCAGTGAGACAGCAGGGGTGAGGGGTGGACGCTGGGTTCCGCCTGGCAACCATGTTGGTCTCCAGGAGCCAGATGGGGTCCCCCATGGGTCACCTGCACAGGAGCCCCTAGAGGTAGCCAGTATGTCCAGACACCGCCACCCACAGGGGGACTTGGGACACCGTGGGGAAGACTGACTGTAATCTGCCAGACAACCCTGGAAGCGCCAGCACTGACCTGGGCTTCCCTGTGTCACGTGACCTCCCTCCCTCCTCCAACACGCACCATCAAACATCTCCTTTGTGAAGTCCCCGTGTCCTGACCCAGGGAAGGACCAGGTTCTAGGTTCTGGGTCTTCTTACTGGAAGTGTAGATAATAATGACGCCTACAAGTAACGTTCTGAACTAAAGCACTCGACAATTCTCAACCCGCGTCAGGCATGGCACCAGCGATGGCATGGGGGGGAGGTATTCTCAGCCCCACCTTAGAGACGGGAAACCGAGGCACTGATAGGTCACACCCCCAGGTCACACAGACGAGACTCTCAGCCAGGGCTGTTGGCCCCCGGATGTGGGCTCACGCCCGCTGTCCTGCACTCAGAGCCGCAGCAGCCGGCCTGGCTCAGCCTCCTGTCGCTGCCGTGACAAATTGCCGTAGACAGCACGCACTGACTCTCTGACAGCTCCAGATGCCAGAAGTCTGAAATGAGTTTTATGGAGTTAAAATCAAGGCGTTCGTAAGGCCAGATCCTTCTGGAGGCTCTGGGGGAAGAGCCTGTTCCTTGCCTCTTCTGCCCGCATCCCTCGGCTTGTGGCTGCGTCCCCCCGGCCTCTGCCTCTGGGGCCGCACGGCCTTCTCCTGCGCCCGCTCTTCCTCGGTGCCTGTTCTGTGGGTCTGTGACTGCAGCAGCCCCGCCCACACGGTCGGGCAACTCGCCCACCACAAGACCACATCTGCATGTTCCCTTCTGCCACGTGACGTAGCTCTCACGTGTTCGGGGGTGGGATGGGGACAGCCGTGGGGCTCTCTGCAGCTGCCCACACAGCCCAACAGCAGCACGTCTTGTGCATTCACGGGTGACTCCGGCAGGCCTACGGAGGGGATTTTGTCCCCAGCTTTACAGCTGGAAAACCGAGGGTGGGGGAGATAATCAGCTGGCGCAAGGCCACCACCTGCCACGTGCAGGATCAGGATTAAGGCCCAGGTCTGTCTGGCTCCTGGGAACCCTAGGAGCCCTTGATCACCCCCTCTCACCTACCCTACCCCACCCCCTCCGGAAGCGCACGCTTCTGCCCGGAACTGACTCACCCCAGGATGCTCTGACCAGCCAGGGCTGACCCTGCACTGGTGGGGCCTGCAGGGCAGTGGATTTGCAGAAGGTGACCTCAGGGCGCTGTTCCCCAGGCAGCCTCTCTGGCCACAGGTTTTAAGGGCACAGTAAGGATCAGGTGCAGTAAGACACACAGACGTGGAAATAGCCACAAAGGATGAGACTTGTTACACCCGCCGGCCCCTGGAAACAAGAGGCAGGGACCACGCGGGGCCACGGGGAGGGAACGTGGGCAAAACCACGTTAATTGTGGTTTCCGCAGGAAGGAACGGGCAAGGCAGAATCAGCAGGCTTAGGACTGCTTAGTGTGAGCAATTTCAGCAGACTCAGGGGCACAGACGCTGTCCCTAGTTGCCTGGGACCTGGCCCTGGGCTGACCGGGCAGGTGGATGGTGGCCCTGAATGTCAGAGCCCTAATAAAGGAGATGCCTGGGGGCTCTGGATCGGTTCGTTTGCATCTGGAAGGCTCTCTCCAGAGCTGTTCCCATCTCTAGGAATTGGCTCGCTCTGGGAGCGGCGGCCAGTCCAGGCTCAACAAAGCCCCTAAGATATCAAAGCATCAGAATGCAGAAAATAAAGACATGGGTGATACACGTTTGCTCTGAAGTCAGCCCAGGGAGGTCCTAGAACCACAAGTGAACTATACAGAGGCTTTTGTGCAAAAAAGAAGGTGCCCCTTCCTCAAGGCAGACACAGCCCTGGGTCAGGCACTGGGAGGGCAGATGCAGTCTGGGTCTCAGCACCTGCTCAGCTGCTGGGCCAAGAGCCCTGGAGCAGTGCGCAACCGGCATAACAATTCAGAGACTCTGGGAGGCCCTGTCCTCCCTGCCAGGAGCCTGATCCAACCAAGCCAGGGCCGGCCCAACCATGTCCCTCCGGGACAAACAGCTCCACGGCTCTGAAGGCGTCCACTGGGCCAGAACACCCCCGACTGGCCAGAGTCTTATTGGTTCATTCTCTGTGCACCAATCCGCAACCTCCAAGTAAAGCAAAGCTGCCGTTCCAAAACCCTTTGGGGGTAAACATCCTGCTCATAAAATATCAGCAGGGGATGGAGACTGTCAGAGAGGAGCGAATAGTCCCTCCAGAGAAGCGCTGTGTTCCCGGCCTGCGCAGCGCCCCGCCCGCCCTTCCTGGCCCGGCCTGGCCAGGGCTCCCACGGGCCCGTCTCTGAGCTTCTCCCCCAAACAAGGAGACGTCTTTAGAGAAAGCAGCAGCCCCTCCAGAAAGTGGAGAATAGACCTTCTCCCTTCGGTTTTCCCCTGACAAGGCCGGAATGGGCATCTCACGAGCACAGCGCGTGCTGCGGCCGTGGGTTCTGCTAGTCAGGCTCGTTTTGTTTGGTTTTGTTTTGTTTTGTTTTGTTTTTTCAGCAGCAAAAGAGTGAAATGAAGTGATGTTCTCACCTCGGGGCACAACATGCTCTGTGATAGGCGATTTCCAAGCAGAAAGGTCTAAAGGAGCAGAAGGCTGTTTCCAAAACCGGACCCCACAGAAAGCAGCAGCGGGAGGGACTTGGGTGCCACTCCCCAGTTCCAGGGAGCAGGTTGTCACTCAAGTAGGATATTTACATGAGTAAATGGGGCCTCTGGACTTCTTTCAGTTCTCCTCCTGTTCTGACAGATGTTGCTGAAAATCATATTCGGCCGTGGCCAACCTCTTAAGGTCAGGTCCGGGGGCCCCTCTGCATCCGCCCACCCCACCCTTGGGGACGACTCAGGTCCCAGGGGCCCCACCTCCAAGCCCCCTGCCTCCTGCAGCCACGATGATCCCGATGCCACGGCCAGAGCCCACATCTGGAAACAGGGTCACAGCTGGCAAAGGCAGCCCCATGGGAACCTGGCACCCCATCTTTCAATGTAGGAGACTCTGCAGGCAGCTCTCCCTTCAGAAGGGGCAGGCGCCCCCCTGGCTGGGATGTCCGAACCCAAATCCAGAGTGGACTTTTACAAGCAAGCAGTCCCCAAACCGAAGCCCAGGGGTTCTGAAATGAGCCATGCTCTCAAATACACATTTAAAGAGAGTAAAGAGGTGGGGGAAGGGAGAGGATAGAGCAGGACCTGAGACGTCCCCTCATCCACAGCCTGTTTCTGCAATGGGGAGAGGCCCAGCCAGGAGAACATTCGTCCCACGGTTGCCATGGTGACGGGAGATGCAGCGCTGGAGCTGTCCCCATGTCCTGCCCCCGACTCCCAGCAGGACTGGCCATCACCATGAGAATGCACATCCATCTGCTAAACCACCCTGGCTCCCAGAGGGGCAGAGCTGCCGGCCTCTGAAACCCTGTGTTTTAAATTGCCCAATTAACCAGCCGAATTACTCTGGTGGCACACTCTGTCCCAAGCATCCTTGGCCAAGAAACAATTCTGCCATAGTTTATATCGACTCTGCACCTGCTCCCAGCTTCTCCAGGAGACGGACCAACCGCTCCCAGGGGCCTGACCAGCTGCTCACGTGGAAGGGAAGTTACGGAAAGAGACAGAGGGTCGCCTTAGTGCCACCACGGTCTGGAAGCAGCAGGGAGCTCCCAGGCAGCCTTGAGCACCGTTGGGAGGGACTGTGCAGGGAAGCCAGACCATCGGAAGACAAAGGGGCCACCAGAGCCCAAATGCCACTATTGCTGCTGCCACCACTGCACGCCACCTCCTCGTGTACGGAGCCTCCCGCTGGCACCGCTGCAGCTCTCAGGACAGTGGGGCCTGCCTCCACCAGGCATAAACCAAACACAATATAGGTTCAGGAAAGAACAACAAATAAGCCCCAGCTCCAAAAGAGGACAGGCACACCTGGACCCCACCATGGCTTCATGGCCCACTAGGACCACTGACCAGCCTCAACCTTGGCTTCCTGGGCAGACTCAGGGGCTGTCCCCGGTGCTGGGCAAGGAGATGACTCCAGCCCCAAGGACATCGCCATGGCTCCAGGGAAGCCACAAGCTGAGAGAAGCAGAAGCCTGGAGACATCGCTCTTTCATTCAGGGCATCAAAACCCTCTTGGTTGGCAGGTGGTGGGGGCGATGTCTTTCTTCATCAGAGGCCCCGAGAGACAGAGGGGTGGTGGGGGCCGCTCAAGGGGCTTAAGGGGAAAGTGTCCGCTAGGAGCAGGCAGGAGGGAGCACCCGTCCCTGAGATGAGACCAGGTACTGGTCTCCAAGAGAGGTATCTTTCTTGGATGACCTCACAAGGACCCTAAGAAATAGGTGCAGCTCTCCCCTGTTTCAAGAGAGTCAGCCAAGATTCCCAAAGGCTAAGACCATGCAGAGGATTGGCTGAGCCGCGATCCCAGGTCTGCCTCCATCACAGACCCAGAGAGAAAGAGGCAGTGGTGGTGGTGTTCCCGGCAGTGACTCAAGTGGCCTCACAGCCTCCGCTGCACCTGGCCTGGGGCCAGAGCCTAAGGATGGGCAGGGTCCCAGGAGGCCAGCCCAGCCCCCTGGACTGGTTTGTTCCCAGACCCCACAAACACGTGCCCTCTCCCTTCACACAGTAGGACTCCCTCCTTCCCCTGAAGCCATGCCACACCTGAGCCCCAGGGACATTCTGGGTGACTTAGTCCCCACTGCAGGGGGACTGCAAAGGCAATAGGAGCCATTGCAGGCTGCCCCAGAAGATAGAATCCCAGCTTGAGGGAGCTCCACGGTCCTGAGCCCGGGATAATTGCACACAACCCAGAGCTGAAGCGGGCTCGGACTGCAGCCTAAAGAGCTGTGCCCCCCTCCTGCCCCGACTCCAATGGCAACGGGAGGGAGGCAGCTTGTCGTGGCAGGAGAGCCACGCCCCCAGAAAGCCCACCCTGACTCCTCCACCCAGAGGTGGGGCCTCCCAGGGCTCTCGGAGCACCTGGGCTCAGCACTGTCCACATTCTTGACACACGCGAAGGTATGTCCAGACAAAACAGACTGCCTTAGTCCCGTCGGGCGCGAGATGGATGTGAGAGCTAACATCACACTGAATTGTAATTGTCTGTTCACGCGTCTTCCCACAGGCAAAGACGGTGTGCTTGTCTTCACACACACAGAGCTTGGCAAGGTGCCTGCCCATCGTTAGGGCTGAAATAATAAATGTCGCAGATGTAATAATAACAACAATAACAGCCAACACGGGCCGTGGGCTCGGGGCCAGCACTGTGCAGACATTTCACCTGCCTTAGCCCAATCCTCCAAAGAGGCCCCTGCGGCTGCCAGTTCTATGCCCGTGCTGTGTGTGATGCACCATTCAGAGGAGTTAAATCATTTGTCCAAAGTCACCGAGCTACGCGGGGACAGAGGCCGTTGGGTGCCAAGGAGGGCTGGAGGAGGGGCATGGTGACATTGAGAGGTGGTGCCCAGAACCAGGTCAGGGGCTTGAAAACCAGCCTGGCCAGGCCAGCTCCGCACGGCCAGAGAGGAGCCGCGTTCTCACCCCGTCCAGCCTGCGAGTTCCCTCCAAAAAAGGATATGCTATGTGCAGACACGATGAGGATCATTCTCACCCTCTTTCGGGGAGCCTGGAAACTCTCCCCAGCCTGGGAAAGAGGAGACAGAGAACGGTCCAGGGTCCAGCACAGTGGCCAGAGGAGACCATGGAATTCTGGCCAGGTTCCTTTCAAGTCTAGGAACCCCAAACGTGAGCAGAGGTGGGGGCTCATTAAAAATCACTCACGGGGGATTTCTGGAGGGAAGAACAGGGCTAGAAGCCTCCCCCAACCATCCCCCTCCCCAAATCTGTGTCCGAGCCTCACAGTGACAGGCACCTGGCAGTGTCTGGCCACGGCGTCAACAAATTGCTCCTGGCCTGCGGTTTGTTTTGATGGACTGATTAAATTTCATTAAGTGTCTTTAAACAATTAATACCTGCAAGACCACTAGAAATCATGATAATTAAGTCTAAATTAAGTGCCACATTGAAATTTCACTTCCAGGTCTAAATTAGCTATATTCAATTCTGTCGGATTGGACTGGTGTTTACATTTACATTGTCACCAGGGGTCCGGTCAGAGAGCCCAGGAGGTGGGCCTGGACCATGACTGGTAGGATAGGCAGCAGGGACGGGGCGTCTGCTGGTGGCTGTGGTCTTTCTTGGCTTGTGGTGCGGTCCTGGATATTGCCTGCCGTAGTCTGTCCGCGCCATTCCCTTCCCCTTCCTTTTGATAAGGGCTCTCTGATTTCTTGTGGGCACCACCCTCTCCACCCCGAGACATTCAGTTTGGATAGCGTTTCCCCCCACCCTACTTCCACAAGTGGACATGTGACTCAGGCCCTACTGCTCAGAGCACTGAATTTCTCTGGCCACAGTGACTGGCTCAGCAATGGGCATGTGATCCAAGCTGAGCCAATGGATGCCATGGGACTTTTGCAGGGCCTGCTGGGAGAGAGACCTGGAGGAAGATGAGGCTGGAGCTGTGGCAGCCATCTTGCCACCATGAGGCTACAGCCAAAAAGAAAATGGACAGAGCCAACAGAAAGGAACAAGCTAAATTGAGAAAGGGCAAAAATGGGCCTGGGAGACACCGTCTGAGCCCCCAGATGAAGGGGATAATGTCTCGTGTCTTTTTAAAGGAGCATTACTGTAATTTGTTTTGAGATTTATTTTGACATATTTCATAGCCTTCCTAAGACACAGACAGAGTCCAGGCCGTGCCAGGACCCTGGGCCAAACTGCTTTGCTAGGAAGGAACGTGACGTGCATGGGAGCTGACTGGGTCCTCCCCAGTTCACTCCTTTCCCTCACTTGTGTGGACCAGGGTGGAGCCTGAGAGGGGCCCGTGGGGGGCGGGGGGGCCCAGCGCTGGGCAGGAGAATGAGTTTCTCTTTAAATTCACACCCAAGGTGCCTCACCTGGCCCAGCCCTGGTGCAGACCACACCTCACCAGCCCAGCGGTGGGGCAGCGGGTCATAAGCACGTACTGGAAACCGTGCACCCAGAGTTGTTGTTGTTTTGACCAAAAAAGTGTATTGTTCACAACCTGTAGTTTTAAAATACGTATATTTCACATTGATCTAATTAGCATATGCATTACCTCATATACTTATCATTATTTTGTGGTGAAAACACTTAAAATCTACTCCTTTAGCACATTTCCAAGGCTGCAGTGCTTTGTGATTAACTACAGTCACCATGCTGTACGCTCGGGCTCTTGAACTCACGCCTCTTGTCCAACTGAAGTTTTGTGTCCTTTGACCAAGGTCTCCCCAAAAACCTCCTCTCCTCCCAGGCCCTGGTAACCACCGTTCCATCCTCTGTTCTATGAGTTCAACGTTTTTAGAGCCCACTTACGAGTGAGGTCGTGTGCTTTTTGTCTTTCTGTACCTGGCTTTATTTTATTTAACATAATGTCATCCAGGTTCAAGCTTGTTGTCACAAATGACAGCATTGTGCTCTTTTTCAAGGTTGACTAGTGTTCCGCTGTGTGTGTGTACCACATTCTCCCATCCATCGTGTGCTGATGAGCACGTAGGCTGAGCCCACGTCTTGGTGACTGTGAACAGTGCGGCAATAAACGTGGGGTGCAGACATCTCTTCAACATTCTGCCTTCACTTCCTTTGGGTATATACCCGGCGGTGGGATTGCTGGATCCCCTGAATCCTGAGTTCAAATCTCGAATCTCGAGTTGCCCACCACTGTTGACCCTGGGCAGGCCTGCTCTCCTCTTGGAGCTTTGCTTTCCTCGTCTATACAGTGGGAGAGTTGGATCACCTTCCTTGGGCAGGGCCAGCCCTAAATCATACGATTTTTCTGAGCACTTTTGCAGCAAAGACCCAAAGGCCCTCAGACACCTGTGTCTGCTCAGCCGGCATTAACTCAAACCCTCCTTGGAGATAAAGGAAGCCATGAGGCCACCTGGGCAGAGCGGCCCAGAGGCTGTCGTGCGCTCACCTATGAGCCCTGCCGGACCGAGCATGCTTTTTACTCTGTGGCTACTCGTGACGCCTGTGCTGTGAAGAACCTCTCAGACAGAGGGAAAACCAGTCCTGGCGCTGCACAAAGTAGCATCCTCTGCTCAGGCGCCCCCGGACACAACAGCCCCTTGGGTCTGCGCTGCGCCAGCCCTGGGAGAGAGCAGTGCACTTGTCCCAGCTGGCCGGCGGGGGAGAAATTTCTTCCCACCCCAACCTCTTGGCCACGTAGCTGGCCCCTCTGTCCCCAGGGCTGGGCACACAGTCCCTCAGCCACGTTGGTAGGCACTGAGCCCATCTCCCGGCCAAGAGCCCTGTGAGCAGCAGCTAATTAACCCCCGAGCGGTGAGTCAGACGCACGCTGTAGACAGACAACTCGAAGCCCCCAGCATGAGCTGCATCAGAGTGGGGACACAGGACAGCACAGACAGCGGGGCTGTGGTTCAGCCCCGCCTGGCAAGGAGGTGGCAGAGGGACTCACCCACCCACTGCCCCCTCCACCCTGCTGCCACCGGCTCCGCAACCTAGAAGGGGTCCGGATGTGGAAAAAGCAGGAAGAAGAGAGACTCTGATCGAGAAATCCAAGCACTGCCTTCCAGATCTCACACCACTGCCGCTGCCTGGGTCATCGGCGGGAGCCCCAGAGCTCTGTCCACATCGGTGTTGCCCCCACGGCCAGGTCTCCACTGAGCTGTCCTGCGGCGAACCCTGGACGAGGGGCCCCTTTCTACGGCACGATCCGTGGCGGTTACTTCTCTCTCCAGCCTCTGCGTCCTCATACGAACAGTCAAGATGATGGCGTCATCCCTCGCACGACGGCTGAGACCACGGGGGCAGAGCACTTGGCAAGGGCCTGGCGCGGAGCGACTGCGCGTGAGTCTCTGGGCGGGGCACGTGACGCGGCTTCACCCCGCTAGAGCTTGCAGTTGGTTGAGGAGGTGGCACTTCCAGGGAGTGGCCTTCTACAGGCTGAGCCTTGAACACACCCTATCATCGTCACAGGACGGGAAGGGAGGGTGAGTGTCGGGCTGGGTGTGGCAGGAGCTTCTGGAGGGGGCTTGAAGCACAGGTAGGACTTGAGGTGGCATCACTGAGCAGCCACAGAGTGCAGCGGTGGGCACAGTGTGGTCACAGGCGGTGGCTAGAGCGGCCAGCAGCAAGGTAAGGGACATTCCTGCTCTACAAGGCCAAGTGGCCCTCAGAGCTGGGGAGAGCAAGGCTACGTGTGAGGGAGATACGGGGAGGGTGCACACCCCCCTGACTGTGGCCACCCTGGATCTGATCACCTGTGCCGGCAACAGCGTACGGAGTGTAAGTGGCGTGTGCGGTGAAGGTGTTGCTCTGTGGGCTCCCCACCCTCCCCCATCTTCCCCTGCCCCCAGGGCCTCGGGCAGGCTTCATGCTGGGAACGGGGGTGTGCTCAGTCCTCAGAGCCCAGGACCAGTCCCTAGGTGTCCAGGCGTGGCACGCTTCCCCTCAGTCTATCAGCATCCGGGACGACAGGGCTACTGAAGCCCAGTGAGGCCCCTGCAGGGCGAGGGCAGTGCATGCACAGACCCTCTGCCTGGTTTCCAGAGCCCAGCCGTGGCCCAGCGCCAGCTCCTTGCCAGAGACAAGGCTTCCGATGAGCAGAAAAGAGAGAGTTGGCAGCAACTGGACAGCTGCCCACTGCAGGGTCCGGCCCACAGTCCTTCACGCCCTGCGCACCGTTGGTACGGCACGCTCAGGTTCGGCTCTGTCGGTACTTTGGGTGGGACAAATCTTTGTCCTGTCAGGGGCAGGGGTGGGTGACCTGAACATCATAGGATGGTTAATAGCACCTTTCACCTCATTGCCAAATGTCCCCAGGGGGCACACAGCCTCCACTTGAGAACCACGGGCTTAGTGAGAGTCCAGAGTCAAAAGGTTTCTTCTCAAAATAAAAAGTAATTACTGGCCTCTCATCCCTTCAACAAATATTTGTTAGGTGATTACATTGTGCAGGGCACTGGTGACAGAGTTCACAGCCTGGTGACATTCCTCCGCAGCGGAAGAGTTACCTAGATGCTTAGAGCTTTCACTGTTGTTGCAGATCTGGTCAGTATCCTCCTAAACAGGAAATGTGGTCTTGGGAGCCAGCACCCCAGCTCCTCGTGGAAACCTCCCCAAACCCCGAGTGGGGGGCCGAGTGCCTCTCTTCTGTGTACCCCAGGAGCCGTGTGCACTTGTGCACCTCTGCAGGGTCCTGAGTCGCCTTCGACAGCACCGTCAGCTGCCCCCTCCCACAGGACGCGTAACCCCACACTGAGCGACTCTCCCGTCTCGCTTCTTAACTTCTGTCTGCAGAAGCCTTTGGCACCGTATGGAAACGTAACTGGTAAGAACTCAGCTGCACAGGCCGGGGCTGCAGGGTGGGGAAGAAAGACTGTGTCTTTATTAGCTTTCCCCACGGGCCCGCCTCCTGTCCCAACCAGACCTCGGCCCCTACCGTCCCGCAGGGAAGCCGCGGCTGGAGCACAAAGAGGAAGGAGAGAGGAAGTCCCCGGGGCCCTGCCCTTCCAAGCCCACAAGCAGAGGTCAGGTGGCAAGTTCAGGGTGATTTGTACGCACACGCTTTGTAACCTATGCAGACATCAGAGCCTAAAGCCTCCCCGTCCTGCCACCAGGCTCTCCGGACCCCAGGCCCTCTGCCAGGCGCCCGGCACGTCGTCGGTGCTCTGCCAAGGTTTGCAGAGCTGACGTGAGCCAAAGCTAATGCCACTGCTTTGCTATTTCCGCGGAACAGTCTCACTTCGGGGAGAAAGCACAGTGCACCGTGATCTACGCCGAACGGTCTCCTGCCAAAGGGAAGCTGCTGTTTGCACCACGTCCTCAGCCAGAAAGCACAGCCCAGGAGGCAGCAGCTTCCCGAACGGCAAGCGCAGCGTCAGAAGGCCAGCAAACGCCCCCAGCATCGCCAGCCTGCCACCAAGCCCCGAAGGACAAGGACCCAATGGCCTTCCACCACTGCACAACCCTGATGGGGAAAAGTGCCACCCCCGACACCCTGCAAAAGAGGCTCATGGGAGCCCGTAAGCCCTGTCAGGTGGGGGCCTGGGGACCCTCCACACAGATGCCTGCTCCAAGAGCTTCCCCTGAGAGGGGCCCGGGGAGGGTGCTACGAGGGAGGCCGACATGCAAGTGGAGGACCCTGTGCTATTAATTAAAACCTGAGAATGGAGCTCGGGAATTTAATTAACAATCCAAATGCAAGAACAGAGTCTTTGTGGATTTTTTTTTAACACATCTATAATCCTTCATTAACAGCTAGAAATTTAGATTGCTATACATAAGTGACAGAAAATGAAACAGAAAAGGCATTTCTGAGAGTCGCTGTCTCTCGGCTGTCAGCTCCGTGAGCAGGTGGGAGGGCCACTCCCCGGGGTGCGGCACCCGGAGCCGGGTCCTGGCAGTCGGGGCTGGAAGGAGCTGCCAACCCCAAACAAGTGGGAGAACTCACAAAACGACAAGAAGTGGGGGAGGCCTCACCCCTGGGCCCCTAAGGTCTGGCTGTCGGGGCCCTGGCCCACCAGCTCCTGGGCCCCTCCTGGCAGCAGGGACAGTGGGGGTTCTGTCTGATTTGCTGCCAGCCCCCCAGCACCCAGAAGAGCAGCTGGCACAGAGGAGGTGCTCAGAAAAATTGTTGGAGAAAAGGAAGGGGGAGGGAGGGAGGGAAGGAGGCAGGGAAAGGAGGAGGAAGGGGGAGGGAGGGAGACAAAGCAAGGTGCCCTTGGGGACGGAGCTGGGATTCTCCATCCAAAGCCCAGCATGCAGGCAAGCTCAGCAGGAAGTGTGTCTCCCACGGCCCGCTGGCCAGAGCCCCTCCTGCTCACGTCTGAGCCCTCGGTGCCCCGGTCAGGCTGCCCCCAGCAGGCGCCCACCCAGGAAACCCGTTGACTGAGCGAGCGAGTGCGCGGACACGCTGGCGCGGCCTCCTATGCCGGACATGCAGGCGCAGGCGCCAGATGGCCCCGAGGCTGAAGGCAGCTGCTGGCCCCCAAGACTGTTGGTGCCACTGTGCACAGAGGACACTCGTTAAGAAGTGCCCAGCACCCGTAACTCTTAATAACGCCTGATGTGAGAAGAACCTTGCCCGAGAGCAAACTTCCGCAAAGTGGGGGAGGCAGGAAGCTGCCAGGTGCTCACAGCAAGGGCACCGTCCATGCCCCTGTGCTCCCAGAGGGTCCAGGGCCCCAGAATCCCTTCAGTGCATGGCGTCCCGCCCACACACCGCGACCAGGAGAGGCTGCGGCGGCCGCCCGCCTGCTGCAGAACAGACGGACCTTGGCAGTCGCCTCAGGATGGGCTGTTAAGCTGCAGACGCTGCATCTCGGGCTCAAACGTAACCTTATTAAGCTTTTCTGCTGGCATTAAAAGTGACCCACATCCCATCTCGCCCAACGGGGCACGTGCTGAATCATTAAAGGGAGAACAAGGTATCCAAGCAGGGCTACGGCAACCAGCTCCAGGAAGACAGAGCCCCTTGGGGGCCCAGGCGGGTCAAAGCCTCCGAAATAGGCTCCGAGTTTGGCTTCTGCTGAGCTCACTGCCGCCCATTCCCCAGCCGTCTTCTCTCTTGCCTCCAGGAAGACACTTCCCGAGCCCCATTCCTGACCCCCCACCAGTACGTCAGCCCCAAAAGCCTTTCGTCAGGGGGACTTATGCCTCAGCATGGGAGAGTAGAGCAAGCCACAGGGGACTATCAAAAGTCCTTAGACCACCCAGCCACTTCTCAAAGGCAGGGCTTTCTGGTAGGTTCTCCAATTAGAAGCACCCACCAGCCAGACAAATTGGATCAAGGAAGTTTCCAGAACAAAGAAGGACCCAATGGTTCAGCTTTGGAGACCCAAGTAGCAGGTATCGGGGAAGGACCTTCATCCCACGACCAGAGCACACCTCGGCCAAGTAGCAAAGCGCCTCCGCGTCCGGTAGCATCAACTCCTTCGACAGGCCGGGGAGGCCCCAGAGGACCCAGGATGTCGCCCCAGCTCTGTGTGTGCACCGCCCTGTGCTCAGCGCTCTGCAGGCTGGAGCATGCCAGGCAGATCAGGGGGCGAGACCCTTGTCCCGAAACTCCCTGGGCTGAGTGAGGCCCCCCAGCCCTCTGGCCCATCTCATGCCTTTACGAAAGGCCCAGCCAGGTCAGCACAGACGGGAACCCCCAAGGACGGAGGGGGCGTGAGAGGCCAGGCGTTACCTGGATGCCAAGAGGCCTGTGAGGGCAGCCAGGTGTCCCCCGTTCCAGGCAGCCTCACGCTCCCTCCTCTCACTCAGCGGCTGGCGGGTGGGAACATTGGGCGGCTCTGGGATAGCAGCTCGGCCCCTACTGGCACGGCCCCGCCTCACCTGACCCCTCCATGCCTGGCACCACCCTGCCGTCTTCCCTGAGCAAACGGGCCCTGCCTCCTGCACCTGAACGGCCGGGCACAGTCTCCTCTGCTTCTGTCACCCTCGGGGCCGAAGCCTCCGCCAGACCTGGCTCCTCCACAGCCAGAGCAATTTACCTGAATAATTTACGGTGGCACAAAGGTGGAGGACAATGTGGAATCCCGAGCAGCCTCTTGGGACCCACGGCCACAGAGCAGCATTCCCAGGGCGCCCTAGCACTGACGAGGCTCAGGGAGAGGGGGCACAGCTCCCCGGAGCCAGCCCCCCACTTCCCATTGGTCTCCAGTCAGCTTCCCATTAAAGCAAATTCTATGTTTGAAATTAATGCAAATGAGCCCTCGAAATACTGAGGTAAGCCGCTTACTTTCAAAGACAGGGCCCGAGACAGAACTTCCACGAGCCGGGGACAACGCGCTGCCATCATGCGCAGGCCTGAGCCCGCTCCGAGGCTTCCGGCGGAACCGTCAGGACAGAGCCCTGAACTCAGCACGGGCGAAGCTGGAGTGTGGCCACATGGGGTCCCCACCAGGCCCCCACCACCCCCCTGCGACGCCCGAGACCAGAAGCGGAGGTGCCGGTGCGCTGAAATGCAGGACAGGACGGGCCCGTGTATACATCCGCCTTGGTCTCGGCCCGTGGCTGGAGGAAGCTCTGCCGAACAGGGGCCCCCGCGTCCCGAGCTCGCTTCTCCCCGCGCCGCCCTCCCCGCCGCCCCCGCTCAGCCCTGCGCCTTCGCGCCTCTGCTTTCCCCCAGCAGTGGACCCCCACCCCAGGGAAACTCCCCCGTGCAGGACTTCGCATGCCTGAACCTCCACCTTGCTGCCGACTTCTTCCGGGTGGGACTAAACTGTAAGTGCATCCTGTAACACCACGTGTGTTCCTAGCGCACAGTAGGCACGTGGCAACATGGCGATGGAAACATGAAAAGCAAACGCCCCCTGCACACGTTCTCAACCTCCCTCCCAATCAAGGAAATGGAAATCAAAATGCGATTTCTTTTCACCCTTCAAATCGATTTCTGAAAATTTAATAAATTAAAGCCTGCCAACTCCAGGCAGGTAAGGATGGAGTGAGACGTTCCCTCCCGCACACCGAGGACCGGGAGGTAATTGGCACAACCATCTGGAAAACAATCTGTCACTTTGTGTCTGTCAGCCGGACCAGGCAGGTTATGCTACAGAAGCAATGACAAAAATCTAACGGCTTATCGGGAAGTTCTGATTCTTTCTCAGACTGCATGTCGGGGTGGTGGGAGTGTCTCGAGGGGCGGGGCCCTGGGCCCCATAGCGTTCCTCGCTCTGGACCCAAGCTGATGAAGCAGAAACACCTGGAACGTTGCCACAGAATGTAGAGGAGAAGAAACGTGGCGTTACAAGAAGTGGCTCTTAAACTTGTGCCCAGCGACGACGCAGGTCGCTTCTGCCCGTATTTCACCGGCCAAAGCAGTCACAGTCACGTGCTTTGACTTCTCGCACACTGTGTGACGAAGGATGGATGGATGGAGGGATGGATGGTAGAGAGAGCCATAAAAGAATGCAGAGAGAGAGAAAGGATTAATAGATGTGTGCTCCACGAGGGCATGAATGTTTGTTCTTCCTGGCAATGATTTTTATCTGTTTTGAGCAGCACTTGGCACATAGAACATTTTCACCAGACGGAAGGATGTGTAGATGGATGTTGGACGGGTGGGTGGATGGATGGGTGGATGGGAGGAGAGAGAGAGCAATAATCAAGAGCAAACGTGGAGGCAGAACTACGAGTAAACCCATAAATGGGAAAAAATTAGCCCACATGACCCAGAAGGAAAGGATCTAATCTGGCGATGGCTGGACGGTGCGGGGAGAGAGGTCCAATTTGTAATAGAAACCCAGTTGCATCCCAAGAGTAAACACTTGGAACACCCGAGATGCTCTGGTCTTTGTTTTTGTAACTTTAACCCAGAGAAGGGCTAAAAGACTCTGGAGGGCTCTCCAGCCCACCCCTCGCTCTCCGGCCCTTCCCCGCCCTTCCTTCTTCCCCCTGCTGCGCAAGAGCACACTGAACACAGACCCGGTGTCACACACCACGCCAGGCACCAAGGTCCAAACATGCCCTCCTCGCGCCGAGATGCCCACAGGTAAATGGACAAGAAGGAAGTGAAGGGATCTTTGGGACACGACGGAGGTCAGGGACGGTGACCCAGGGAAAGTGGTCCCTGAGCCAGGACCAGAAGAGTTGGCAGGTGACACACCCAGGCAGCAGCTCGCAGGACGGGGCAGTAAGGAGAAAAGTCAGACCTGGGTGGTGTATTAGCCAGGCTAGACCACCTCCTGTGACAAATAATCCCACCCTTTTAGTGACCTCACAACATCCAGCTC